>JBBBDQ010000258.1:547500-790000 GCA_037127315.1 Ascarosepion bandense
AAAACGCAATAAACGATATTGCAATAGTTAATAAAATGGAAACAATTCCCATCGCCGGTCTACAGGTGTCGGTCGGCGGCCTGATGACGGTTGCTGTCGAGTGAGTAGTAACCGCTTGTATAAAGGATTAACCCTATGTACAGAGGGGTTGCGCAACTGACGTAAATTTTATGTTTTCTCATAATGAATACTATTAAATCTTCTGATCCACTTGCTTGCGTAACATGTTTTTTTTTAGTTTATTCTTTCTACAAACCAATTTAAAAACATTTCCCTGTAAAAAGTTATTTCATGCTGCTTTAATTACCGACGTTTTTGTATTCTTGTTTTAATTATTGTCTGTTTGAGTGTATTCAGATATTTCTATATTTTATATACCAATACAGTTGTACATGATTTGTAAATCCTTTCTATAAATATATTGTTTTCTTATCAATAATATGTCAATGCACATATTGTAAATTTTTTAGAAATATATTTTCTTGCTTTATTGATGATTTGATGTTGACACAATTTTAATCTATGCACGGATCGTGCTAATGATTAAAAGCTTAAATTTGAGTGACTAATATTTACCTATTCTAGTATCAAGTAAATACATATTGATACAAATATACACGACCAGTATTTACAACCCAGTAAACCATTAAAATGGTTATATGCTAAAATATTAACGTCTAATACTTATCTCTGTCCGGCTCAAGTAAAAATTTATAGAAACCAAAATGAAAAGACTATATTGCACGAAAGATGAGTGATTCAACTGGCTATAGAGTCAAATATATACGATCCAAATTCAATACTAATAAAAGAAAATATTTACTGACTAGTATTTATGACACTAATATATACCTATACCTGAAACAACTAAATGCTTATAAACTCAATAGTCATATCACATCTCACTAACCTGCATCCTCTCTCTCATGCTCCTTTCTCCGTCCATTCAACTCTCGTCAGTATTCTCATCCTTCTGTTATCCACTTCCTGACACCCCCTATAACCTGTCAGTCTTCTTATAACTTTCGTCGTATGTAACCCCCTGCAAAACAGTGGCAGTAAAATGCATTTCTTGGGGCGATATGATTGTAAAAATTAAAATTAAACAAAACATTTTTACTTATCAATCAGTTAAGGAAATAAGTCACACACGCATGTTTCGAAAGAGTCAAGGCTGAATGGACAAAAATATTTCCAGTAGTAGGTTGTCATTACTTTGTGTGGTAGACTAGTTTTCAAAAAAGATCGTAGAAAATAACCTTTCCTCCTATTTAAACAATAGCTAGAAAGATAAAATATCTGTTAATGCCTTTCCCAAAGATAATTCCGCGTAAGTTAATGGAACGAGAATTTGAACTCGATTCATTAATCTCACTTTCTGAGCTGATATCCACTGCACCACAACACTCATCGTATGGCTGCCTTTAAGGGAACCAAATAAGTATTTATAGACTGAAAAAATAAATTTTTATATGGGCATAACTGTGAAGCAAGTAAATATTTTTACTCAATATAAATGATAAACATTAACTAATGGCAGTATAAAATAATTAATTATAGTCAAATATACACGGGCTATTTTCAGTTAACACAGAAGAGAGTCGCTTATATGTGGCAGAAGACCGAAAGTATGGGGTACCCAGTGAGGATCGATCTTACAACTCAGTTGTAATAGGTTCTAGCGCGATAAGCTTGCTGACCATTACAGCAAGATGAGTTGCCCATAAAAGACTTGCTTATAGACTGAATTACAAACGGCCAAATATTTACCTATATCTTCATGATCACAAATGTAGAGGTAAGATAGTTACCGATATTTATACGATGTAATTCCTTATAGAATCAAATATGAAAGGCGAATACCAAGTATATGTTAACAGACACAAAAATAAACGACAACTATTTACGTATAAATTTATCAAGAAAGTGCTTATACATTTATATATAAATGACACGTATTTACCAAAAACTGAACTATATAAAAACTCATAAATCTAAATGTAAGCTGCAAATATTTACATATTCATGAATACTGTAAACGCTTATAGGTTCAAATATAACCTATTTTTTAACCAAATAAATTATTATAGAATATAATATCAACAACAAATAGTGAGCTTTAACTGAACTAATTAAAGCTCATAGCGCCGAATAAAGACGTGAATATTTACCTCTATATTAAACATGACAATATTTACAACTTATCTATGAACTACAGATCTTTAACTAATTGGGAAAATAATAAAACTTTTATCTCAAATTGAATGATAGAAAAATGATTTCCAAGTTAAATATCTGAACAACCAAACCAGCCCACCCTTGCTTTAGACTCTCATAGAATTCCAATTTTATATTTCAATTGTACAGGTAGAAAGCAGGATTTACATAATAATAAGAATAATTAAGTACGCGCCAATGTCTCTAGTATTATTATTATCATTACTAATAACAATAATAATAACAATGTTGTTATGTTTATTATTATTATTATTATTGTTGTTGTTGTTTATATTTATCAAAGAAAAGTCTGACGCATTGCCTCACGATTCAAAATCACTGCTACTGGAATAGTTGAAATGATTAATTTTTTCTACAGGCGATATTTAAAGAAATATCTCTATATATTGATTAGGCTAAGTGTATAGACTGACACAATTCCCTCATTCATGTCTATAATATATTTTCTATTATTCATCTTTTATTCATTGCTTCAAATAGAACAGCTTTTTTCCTTTTATACCTCCACGCCTTTATTCTATCTATATCTATATATATATAACTTTTTAGTATATTCATATCTATCTATCTAGCTAGCTAAATAGCTAGCTAGATATATAGCGTGTTAGCTAGCTATAATCAAAAAGTGTATAATTTGATTGATAGAAAATTAATCAGGATTTTTAATGTCTGATTAAGCTTTCATTGGGTGAAACTGCAGTAAAAGAAATAATTAGTGTATGTAACGTTTTTTATCTTAACTAGTTCTACACCTTTTGAATTTTTGAATGTCTATTGAGAATTTTTAAAATAAAACCATTTCCCAGACTAAAGTAAACCTTGCTTGGAAACACACACACACACACACACACACACACACACACACACACACACACACACACACACACACACACACACACACATGTATTAAGTATGTTGGCAGCTGGTGTGTGAATACTCCGTGTATTTATAACACGTTAAAATCTCCTTTTCTCACAGCCGTGCGCTGTTAGATTAGACGTAGAATATTTGACTGATACCAAATCGGTCGAGCTTTTATCCCGGGTGGAAGTAATCGTATGTTTAGCCACGCTGATTAGCTATGATACAAGCTTGTATGTGAATGGCTCATATATATATATATATATATATATATATATATATATATATATATATATATATCCGCATACAAGCCTGTTATATATATATATATATATATATATATATATATATATATATAACAGGCTTGTATGCGGATGACAAATATACTATGCTCTGGTTACCATTCAGCTCTCTGGACAGAAAAAAATTTAAAAACACTTACACTTCTGCGATTTACGCGTTACTTCTCTGAAATAGTGATTGGCGTGTGTATACACCGCTTATATTTTACATGCTAAAATTTCCACTCTTTCATTCTATGTGTCCATGGCTTAGGAAGTAGAAATTCCTACTGGCATCAAATCAGTCGAGTTTTGTTACCAGCCAAAAGCAAGTAGATGTCTAGACAAATAGATGATATCTATATCTATATCTATATATATATATATATATATATATATATATATATGTCATCCACATACAAGCCTGTATCGCCACATATATATATATATATATATATATATATATATAGAGAGAGAGAGAGAGAGAGAGAGAACAGAAAGTCCATCATGTAACTCTAAAATTTTATTTCAACATTATAAAGATATATATATATATATATATATATATATATATATATATATATATATATATATGGGAATTTCTTTCTTGTAGACAATAGGTAATAGATTGCATTTAATTTTTCAAATAAAAATGTTCTGTTTTTAAAAATTAAATTAAATCTAATTAATATTGTCTGGAAGGATTTATAATATGTTTTTCTTTGCTAAAGTACCTGATTACTGCCCATTTTAACCTGCCTTTCATTTCAATTCTATTTTTTGTTACAATTCTTTCAAAAATGATATGTACATTTTTGAAACAATATTTGAAGAATATTTACTCATTTAAAGCGTATCTAATCTGATTTAAAAACGACTTATTTACTGTATGTTTAAAATATCGCAGCATTATTGTTTTTACCAGACATTATTGAAGTTCTCCAGCAAAGATTGGAAAAGGTTTTGTCTTTGAGAAATTACGTCAAGTCAAAGATAATTTTCCAAATTTCGGTCTACCGGAAACGAAATAGTTTCTTTTAGTCTTGCAGACGTTGTATTTTCGTTAGTTAGGACTAACTTTAGAAAAAAAGTTCGTTTCAATCATGTAAATTTATTTTTTATTTAATGTTTCGATTTTAGATTATTATTATTTTCTATTTCTGTAGAGTCATGTTTAATTTAAAATGTAAAACGTATTTTTATTCATTTAAATGCAAAATTCTATTTCCAACTTTCCGTCTACTGGAAACGAAATGCTAATCTGCGGAACTGATAAATTTTCATTCACTTGACTAGTTATCTGAACTTATACTAAGTATATACTTAATATTTATATTCTTTCTTCTAACAAACTTTATTTTTTACGGCAACCCGGTAGGATAAAAATTTTTAAACCTACCAAGGGCGGAGAAACTCTAAATGAGTCAACGGCCAGCTAACTAGAGATAGTGTCTCCAAGAATCACCGTAGAAAAGGCAACAGGAAACCAATCCACTATCTATCTACCCTGCGTATAATCATGGCTGTACAACAGAAATATATGAAACCTAACGGCGTGAAGGGAGTTGCTTTCAAAGGAAGCAACTCCTCGCCCGGTGAGGACCGACATCCGGCGAGAGACCATCATCCGGCGACTGTTAGTACCAACAACGAAAAGGGGACGCTTATTCCCAAAATGTGTCCCTTGCCCGGGAAGGAAAGACATGAGAAACAGGTGTCTCTGGACCGTTAACCTGCGACTGTGCGCAACAAAGAAAGGATTGATCTTGGGGACATGGAACGTCAGGACTCTCAACAACTGTGGACAACTAGAGAATGTCAAGCAGGAGATGAAAAGACTGAATATCAATATTCTAGGAATATGAGAAACTAGATGGTCAAACAATAGAGGCTTCAGCAGCGACAACCATAGGATAATATACGCAGGAGGAAAAAATAAGGATAAAGGAGTCGGCTTAATACAGGACGAAGAAATGAAGAAATGCATTCAAGGATGTTGCCAGTACTCTTAAAGAATTCTCCTGATCAAACTGAAAGGGAGACCGTTTAACATAGCAATTGTAGTTGTCTATGCACCAACAATGCAAAGCACTGAGGAAGAAATAGAATCTTTTTACTCTAGACAATGCCAAGACTCAATGTAAAAGCCAAACAATTAGAATCATCATCGGAGATTTGAATGACAAAGTAGGCAAGGAGAGTGAAGGTATGACAACTGGCAACTTTGGCTTAGGAAATCAAAACGAACGAGGAGAGAAATAGTTCTAATGGTACACAGCAAATGACCAGGGAATAACTAACACCCGGTTTCAAGAACACCCACGATGTCTATGGACATGAAGAAGCCCATGAGGCGACACGATAAACCTGATAGACTACATAACTATAAACAGGAGATTCAGAAATGCAGTGGTTCAAAGCAAAACCTATCCAGGTTCCCACCGGGGAAGCGACCACGTCCCAGTCATCTGCAAATTAAATGTGAAACTCCGGAAAATAAAGAAGCCTAGTACAGCACCAAAACTGAAATACAACACGCTCGTGAATGACCTCAACCCACAGAAAGTATACACTAACAGTGTGAAAATGTAATGTGAAGAAAAATATTGAAAAAACGGACAATCGAAATGGGACTCTTTCAAGGAAGCGATAATGATATCAGCAAACAACATTGTCCAAAGTGAGATCAGGCGCCGAAAAGAAAAACGAGTGGATGACTAAAGAGATTCTTGACATGACGCAAAAGAGGTAGAAAATGATATCAAGACATGGAATGGAGTACAGATAACTATACAAGGAAATAAGGAGAAAATGCAGACAGGCTAAAGACGAATGGTCCAATGAATGAAGAAATGCATTCTAGGATATTGCCAGTACTCTGACAGAATTCTCCTGATCAAACTAAAATGGAGACCGTTCAACATAGCAATTGTAGTTGTCTATGCACCAACAATGCAAAGCACTGAGGAAGAAATAAAATCTTTTTACTCCACTCTAGATAATGCCAAGTAGAAGTAGAAAAACTGAGCAGGCATAATAAAGCAGACATGCATAAAGAAATAAAAGAACTGACATGAAAAAACCTTCTGTTCAACAGGATGTATAAAATCCAAGGACAGAACAATCATCTTGGAGGAAGAGGAAATACTGCAACGATGGGAAGAATATATAAAAGATCTTTTCCATGACAAGAAAGAGCAACCGATAATATTCAAAGATGTGGACCGACCGGAAATATTAAAGTCTGAAGTGAAACCTGAAATAGCCAAACTGAACAAAAACAAAGCAGCTGGACCAGCCGGCATAGTCATAGAGCTGCTGATAAACCTGGAAGAATTTGGCACAGAGAAAATTATAACAATTACAAAATTTGGCATAAAGAAATAATAAATGAAATTTATAACACTGGTGTAATACCAGATGACCCCAGCAAGTCGATCTTCATAGCGCTGACTAAGAAGCCAGGCGCAAACGAGTGAGAAATCCACAGATGGTTATCAGTTTAATAACCATGTAACAAAACTGATAGTCCGAATCCTGATGAATAGAGCGAGAAGCCCAATCAGGCCAGAGATAAGACGAGAACAGTACGGTGTCGTCAAAGACAAGGAACGTAAAATTTACGATTATGATGTTTTCTGAAAGGGCAATAGAAATGAATAAGGACTTGTACCTATGTTTTATTGATTATGCAAAGGCGTTTGAAAAATACGCCACAAAGAATTGAGGGAGATGCTCGGCAGCCTCGACATATTTGGTAAAGACCTAATCAAGAATCTCTTCTGGCAGCAAACTGCCTGCATACGGACAGGTAACGAATTCAGCAATTATACTAAGATTGAAAAGGGGCGTAAGACAAAGATGCGTCTTTTCTCCGGATTTATTCAACTTATACAGCATGACAATTTTGAGAACCCTAGAAGTTATGTCAGGATTCGTCAATGGAGGCCACAATTTAAACAATATAAGGTACGCAGATAATGCAGTGCTGATAGCAGACACAGAAAGAAAATTTCAAGACCTCCTGCAGAAGATAGGTGAAGAGATTGACAAGAAAGGACTACAAATAAATTGCAAGAAAACCGAATGCATAGTCATCAGCAAAATGGCAGTCCAAAAATGCCAGATACAGGTGAGAGAATCTAAAACCAAGCCGGTACAGAAATTTAAATACCTAGGAAGTGTTCGAACAGAAGACGGAAAGTGCAACACTGAGATAAGAAGGCGAATTCACATGGCGAAAGAAGCATTCCAGACGTTGAGTAAAGTATTAAGAAACAGGACAATTTCACTAGAAACAAAGAGGAGAGTACTGAATTACTATGTTATGTCGGTTCTTCAATATGGCAGTGACTGTTGGACAATATCTTCGAAGATGATTTAAAAACTTGAAGCAGCTGAAATGTGGTTCTACTGAATGATGCAGCGGATATCATGGACCGAGCTTGTGAGAAATGACAAGTTTGTGGAAAGGATAGAAACGAAAAGGTAATTAATACTGAGCAGCAGGAAGAGACAACTAAAGTTTCTTGGCAATGAGGAAGGATGGCTTGGAGAATCTGATACTAACAGGCCAGATAGAGGGTAAAAAGACAGAGGAAAGCAGCGGATAACATATTTGAAGGACCTGATCAGGTGGATGACGGAACGAGGGTTGCATGGTGCAATATGAGAATGCGTGCTAAGAGCCACTAGGGACAAGGAGATGTAGAAAGCCTTGATCACCTACGTTTTAAAAGGACATGGCACATAAAAGAACAAGAACTCTTTACTTAAAGTTTTCAGAAGTTTTACAGAATGAAGAAAGATTTATATTTATCTAATTCTTTCACTTTGGTTTTACGTGATAATAACGTAATTGAATTAACATGAGCGCGTTTTTATAAATAATTTGTAATTACATCGTAATCTTTAAAATTTTGAAATAATTATTCTCCGTAATCTATATTTTATATTTTGAATATTCTTTTGCTCTAAGTTTACTGTAAATATCGCTCTTGTGTCGTAAATGGTCGATAGTATCAAGAAATTAGGCGCTTTTATGTATTATAGTCACTTCTGAGTATATATTGTTTTCTGTCAAAAACAAAATTCTGTTGGACCTAACGCTGCCTGGACGACGATAGCTAAATATGAAACAAAACCAATGCTGCAAATATATTGCTCGGACCACGAGAACGATCATTAAATCTTTAAATTCGGAGTATCTCACTATTACTGCGACGATTAAAATCAAGACCTATTAGCAACTCACGTTTACTTCTTCGGGACTTAATTCTCAACCCGATTTTCACGTTGACCAAATCTCGCAATCTTCTTCGCCGTCTCCTTCGTCGTCAACGAAATCGAATAAATTGGGCCCACAACGTAAATAAAATATAACCATCTATTTTATTCGTCTATTTTAAAGCCAGTTTTGGTGACATGCTGCGGTTGGAAGAGGTTCTTTGTTCTGTGTTGTCAGCACCCCTGCATACAGAAAAGACCCCCCAGCCAGATTCAACTGTCGAAATCAAATTCTCAGTTCAAACTCTGAAATTACTCCTATAAATTTCCAATGTCAGCTTGACGTTGCTTCCGCTCTGTTGACAGCTGTCTTCCAGTACTAATTTGTCTGTATAAGAGACAACGTCTGTGACCTTGATTATCATAACAAAACTCCAAATCTAACGTATATTCTGTTTTGCACATGTTTAACTTTTTCATTTTTTTTTCAAATCTTAATATATCTGCGTCGCTTTGCGCAAAACAATTCATATCAGAACTCTACACAAACCAAAATAACGCGTCAACGAATATTTATGATTTCGTTTCCTATTCTTTCAAAATGTTTATCCATAAATGTTTGAGTGTCTTTTCTCATGATCAAAATCTCTTCACCATACCTTACGATGCTCATCATATCAAATGTGACATCTCTTTCCCTTCTATCGTGCGTATGTGTCAAGCTCATAAATTTTATAGAAGTAAACATTTCAAGTTACTCTCTTAATTCAGACATGAAAACGAATTAATGTAGAGCACGATTTACATATAAAAAAATGTTTTTCTGTGTCCTTCCACTGAGTAGGTTGCCTGCCTACACATACTTAAAGACGTTGGCACACCGACGTGGAATAAGGGTTAGCGCCAGAAAATTACTACCAAATAGTATGAGTGAGCCTCATCAGGTTTTCCATAATTTTGGCCTTATGCCACATCTAAGTCACACTCTATACATCACCCTGCGCGAGGTGTGGCTACATGACTTAGAACCATAAAAGAATTCATATATTTTAGCATAACTCTTCAGCTTCCAATGAGTTCTGCACGTTTCAGATGCATTAATTCAACAGCTAAACATAACGGCAAACCATTTGCCATATAAGCTGTACCTCGTTGTTTTTTTTTCTTTTCTCCTTTTGTTGATTAAATCATTCAAGCTCCAAACACAACCCACATACTGACCACTAAGATACTGATTTGCTTCAGTTATCTTTTGCCACTTTTTATTTTACTTCTTACCATGTTTGTTGTCAAATTTGTGGCGACGCCGAAATCATTTGTGATGCTCTGAAGAAAAACCCTATCCCTCCGACAATACACACACACACACACACACACACACACACACACACACACACACACACACATATATATATATATATATATATATATATATATAAGCACAAAGCAGTGAAAGAGAAAGGAGTAATGCACTTAAGTTTTTACGTTTCTTTCTTTTCTTTTTTCTTTTCACAATTGTTTTTTCTGTTTTCCGTTTGTTTTTTCTATTTTTGATGAAGACAACTTCTGAGAAAATATATAAATTCTAAACAGTTCGTCTTTTTCTTCCGGTGTAAATTTTCTCGATAAGATCTAGCCTCTCTGACTTTGCTAGCCATAGCAAAAATCCAAATGCAATGTGTATTATTTTTGCACCTGTTTGCATTTTCAAGCATATCCATTTTTAATCTTAAAATGACTGCGTCGTCTAACACAAATACAATTCATGCCAAAAATCTACGCAGACCAAAATATCGTATCAATGAATCATTAATATATACATGTAAAAAATAAAATGTGATAATTTTATTAACTTTACATTTTCTGATTAGAAAAAATAGTTTTCACTTAATAATATCATTTAAAACGCATGAATTAAGACAAATTAAAAAAATGTTTAAAACTTAAAATGTTGGTCTACTTAAGATCTAAAAATATCAAAACGATTTTTAAGCAATAGTGCCCTTAATATATATTTGTATATAAAAGCAATTAAAAGAGATTTTAATGAAATAAGTTCTTCCGGTTATGGAACATGTTATTTTATAAACAGATTTCAAAACATGAGTCATCGTTCAAAAAATAAATTATTTATTTACATTCTGAATGGCAACTGCTTATAACAAGTATTAATTCCAAGAGGAACAAAATTTAATTGATGGAATTTATATTAATCGAAAAAGGTGGGTAAACCATATAAGAAAACTATTTCAATTATGATTTTCTAAAAATAAAATATGTTTAAATATAATTCATTTGTGAATAAATCCGAAAATTAATTGATTTTTGCTAGTATTTCCATAACAATTTGATTTTTACCGCAAGACATTTGTTGCACCTGCTGACGGGAATAAAACAACATTTCTAGCTAAAGTATCGAATAAACTAGAATGGAGTAAAGAATGATTATATAATCCCAAATCATTTTCGAGTTTCCAGTTAATAATAATATAAATATCCTGACGATAAAACTTTGTTCTTATCAATTTAGGTGACTTTTAAATCATATGCATTTTTCAGCGAAATATCGAATTTACTAATATATATATATATATATATATATATATATATATATATATATATATATATATGTATGTATGTATGTATGTATGTATGTATCAGCACTACTTAATATATAAGTTTAAAAAACTTATCTCCTGATTATAAATTTCTCAGAAATTACTCTGCGGAACATGTGTATGATATATTAAGTGAATGAACTACGAGAGAGACAGAGGCAGAGAGAGGGAGAGAGAGACAGTGACATAGAGAAAGTGAGAGAGAAAGAAGTTGAACGACAAAGAGAAAAAGATGAGAATTTCTTTCCTTGATTTTACTACACTGAGAAACATCATTTTTTTAAAAAGTGTCACAAACACCCTCTTTTTTCTTTCTTTCTTTCTTTCTTTCTTTCTTTCTTTATCTTTTTTTCTTTCATTTTTGTTCTCTATATTTCTTTTTTGTCATCATAATCTCATTTCTTCCCGATTAATATATTTTTGTGATATTAAATACAGAGATCGAAGATTAGGCAGTTAAATTTCAGATAAATATCCAGCCAATAAATGCGTGTCTGGCTATGGACATATTGAACAAGATTTATCATATTCAACTCTGTTTTTCGGCTTTTCTGGAGCGCCTACTTTCTTCGAAACAATTATCTGGTATCGTAAATAATAAAGAATCTATCGATTTAAAACCATGGCAATACACTATTGTATTTTTGCTCAGAATATGTAGAATAGCACTGGTTTTCATGGGCCTTCACTCATTTATTCTTCATATAATATTTCAAAACGATCAGCATTTCGCTGTTAATTGCTTGTTATAATTTCGTTTTAGATGCAACGGATTTATTCTTGAAATGGTCAGCATTTTACACATTGCCATATTTGAACCAACTTATTTCATATACTCGCTTGCCTGACATGATTCTGTACACATCACATCTTTTGTTATAATCCTCAAATTCGGTCTTTCATAAAGCAAAACTGAATATCCAATGTCCTTACTTCACATCACAATTGCTATAACCCATCAACACCATATACACTTTATCCATAGCAACAATGGTATGTTGAATAAAGTGTTTTCATTTTTTTAGAGAGCTTACCATCTCATGATAATATAAAGCTCGACAACATTAGATTTCATCTTCGCATATCTGGTATAGGCTATTTTTCAAATTTTCACTAGTATATAAGCCAAATTATACGCATAATTTATTATCAGTCGGCGACTCCAAATTTCTTGCACATATTGTTTGCCGCACAATAATGTACAACGTAATCTACTATTCAACCTCAATTGTCTCCTTTTCTCTGCATCGGAAAAAATCACAATTTGGACGATGACAGAACATGCTCGACAACAACAGTTTTCTAACAGATTATACAAGTATCACGCTACTATAATTCAAAGAATAATAATACCTCAATTTCTTGTTTGAAAATAAATACTCGTACGAAATATATACTCTTTCATTGGCGTCAAAATAATACTTTAGTATTATAATAAAAGCCTCTTGCTAAAATACTATACATTGAAGAAAACGCTAACGAGCATATTAATCAGTATAAGGTTTTACATTAAAGAACATATTTGTCAAAATTGTATGAATACTTCATGTATAATATAAATACATAACATGTTTTCCAAAGTATGCTCGGGTGTAATGAAATCTTTAAAACTAATGCATGGTCCTGGAGCTCAGAATCACCCTAAAGAATATTTGAAATAATAGAATAAGTGCGACAATTTACCAATCGCACCTAGTATATATATATATATATATATATATATATATATATACTAGCAGTATAGCACAAAGTTGCTCGGGTGTAATGAAAGCTTTAAAACTAATCCATGGTAATGGAGCTCAGACTCAACCTAAAGAATATTGAAGTGTGAAGTTTCTATAAAGGACATACAGATAGAAATAACTAACACACAAACAAACATCTTGCTTTTATATATGTATATATATTATCGATTTTCTGCACTATTGTAAGAACTGCAATCTTGAAACTTCTGAATATCGTTTCTGATGTCTTTGTCTATGAGTGTAAATTTATTTAAAATCGGTCCACTCCTTCTATAACCCGAATTAATGGATTATCGATTTTCGATATTTCTCGGGGGTACCTCGACACAAAACCTAGCAAAATACACTCGCAGACGCTTATAGTACAACTGTGCAAATTTTTAAGAAAATCGGTTCACCCGTTTCGGAGTCTATAGGTAACGGATACATATACACAGAGACACACACACACAGACAAAGTTCCATTTATAAATAAGTTTAGATTTTACAGCATTTGGAGACGTGTTGCCTTTTAGATAATCTAAATTCTATTGCATTCTACCCTGCTTGTTAATATGTTATCAATGGTCATTAGCGTTAACTAATCGAAAGAGACCTTAGCAGAAATTGGAATTGTTACACCGAATTAATTTTCCGCATTGGCAAATGCTAAACCAAGCGCACATTAACAAAATCATATGTTATTCATTTAAAATAATGGATTTCTGTTTTGCAAACTGCTTTTCTTTTTTATTCAATCGCGATTTTCTCTTCAGGACAAGACCCGCTGTCTTGCGTTTATCCTAGTAATTTCTGTCCATTTGCCACTATTTTGGTTTCTATTCTGCAATCCTTTTGCGCAATGTATTCAAGTTGATTGCTCACCGTTTCCTTATGCACTTCTTTTGATCCAAAGTTCTTGTGCATATTAAATGATTGAACTCAAATATCTACGAGGTATTTTTAATTAACATAGAACAAAGAACTTGCTAATAGACAGAAATCTAAACGACCAAATAATTACTCATACCTTCAAGTAGATGTTTATGAACACAAATATGAAAGTTGAGTATTTAGATATCTGACACCTGTAGACTTTTCTAGACCCAAATATAAAGTAACTAATATTTACATGCTTTTGATAGTTATTTTTTTATATTATGCTTTCAAGAAACAGCTGTCCTTTTCGAATTGTAAAAAGGATTTGTTTGCTATTCCTATTTTCTTTAACACTTCTTAGCTCCACCATTCCTAAACATTATGTAAAAGAATCGCTCTGCCAAGCCCATTCTAGCGAACTACCCTTCATATCACACTGGTAAAATGTAAGTTCCACTTAAGCAGCTTTTTCTCACGAACTACTGCCTACGGCTATCAAGAAGTTCCTATCCTGATCAAAACAGTTTTTGTGAGTTATAATGTTAAACATTACCTGATGCTCTCAAGGACATATGACGCAGTAGATAAAGGTGCTGATTAGATCGAGTGAGTTAACCGAAAAAGTTTTGAGCTCAATACATGGCTAGAGCAGAAATGAAGAAAAACGTACAAGGTTGAGAAAGTGAGATGAATTATACTGTGGCATCTGGAAGATGCATGACCCATGGAAATAAAACTATACAAATGTGCGTTGTGGTGAAGTGAATATCGGAATGGCAAATCGGGGAGCAGAGTTAGAATTTTAGTTGAATTCCTTGCATTAACTTACGCACAAATACCCTTGGGAATGGTATTAATCCATCTCTTTCCTCCAGTTATGGGTTAAATAATAGGACATATTGGATTCTATAGCCTTGGCTATACCGCAGAAAGCAATAGCAACCTACTGCGGGATAATCTTCTGCCAAGTCAGTCATGTCTCT
Organism: Ascarosepion bandense; assembly: GCA_037127315.1. Lineage (NCBI taxonomy): Eukaryota > Metazoa > Mollusca > Cephalopoda > Sepiida > Sepiidae > Ascarosepion > Ascarosepion bandense. Next base: position 562,311 of record JBBBDQ010000258.1, read on the forward strand.
AAAGAGCCATGATCGCTCAAAGTGTGTATCATGAAAGTCACTTAACTGACTCTGAAGAAAGCAGGAGTGTACAACGAGTGAAACGTCGTAAATATGACAACAAAGGCGAGAATAATCCTCTGAACATTGTAAATAGTATAAATCATGTCACATAATTTGTTTGGATTTTATTAAGCTTTTCCTAAAAAAAATATTATCAATTTCTGATTTCTAAGTTTCCTATTTACTACTTAATGACTTAATATTTTGCTAAGTCATTTTCACTCTTCTTGTATCTCATGTTCCGCTTTCGATTATTTTATTACGTGGTTAAATTTATGCCGCTGAAGTTCTCGATACACTTATAGTATTTACATTATTCAGACTATTGTCCTCAGCTTTGTTGCCATTGCAATCACTGGGGTATATCACCCTCATTCCTTCTCGATCGGGAGTCATGAGTTATCTCCCTCTAAACCTGAAAGTTAGTTGTTCGCCACTGCTGCAGCCTGTTATTGAACTCACAACTCTAAGAGTCAAATCAGGAACTAACCAAAGTTAGGGCTATGTGTCTTTAAGGAACAACAGAATTTTTGGGACTTATAAACCTAATGTCAAGTAACCCTTCTTTTGCTGACAATTATATATTTCCCGCTTCAAACATTTACCAATGCCTAACTTCTTAATTTCCATTGTCTATGCATACGTTCGGAGGTTCTTCGTGGTCGAGAGTTCTAAAGGTCCTCCAGGTTTGGGGGTTGGGTGTAGGGCTAACAACCCTGCCCCGTAAAAAACTGTTTGTCACAGAAACAGCAAAAAAAAGTTGCTGCCCTATGCATCATCAGGGTGTGATGCATAAATGATGATGATGTATACGTTCAATTTAAGCATATACATACGCAACATATAATCGAGGACACGCATAACGGCGGATGTCAACAAAAGTTTGAAGATACATTCAGCCTGACAATTGGATTGCAGAGCCGTAGATTTGAAACGTAAAGAAAGTGGATTAGGTGTGTGTGTGTGTGTGAGAGAGAGAGAGAGAAAGAGAGAGAGAGAGAGAGAGAGCGTTAAAAATAAGGGTAAGTATCGTAAAGCGTAAATGAAAAGGGAAAAAGAAGAAAGAAGAGAGGAATAAATTTCATAGAAAGAAAAGATGATAGGAGAAAATGTGAAAATATAAACTAAATAAACATTAAAAATTAACGGTCAAATGATAAGAAATTGAAATCTAAAAAAATCAAAAATATATTTAAGAGCTAATAGTTAATCTGTTGTGATCACAAATACTCAAACTGCTATATAAACAAAATTATACTAATTATACAATCAACAAAACAAATATAATACAAGATAAGATTAAAAGAATTAAAAAATTAAAAAAATTAAATTTAAAAGTAAGCCTAATTATTCTATTTAGATGTTTAAACTTAATTATTTAGTTTAAAATAAATTGACATATTACTAGTGAAACGATAAGAAATTGGAATTTTAAAAAAATCTGAGGAAAATTAAACAATTAATATATAATAGTTAATCAATTCGCTTTATTCATAATTACCACCACATCACTATATAATCAAAATTATACTAATTATTCGGTTAACAATACAATAATAATAATAATACCATAATTTAGGTAAATTTTTCGATCAACAGTACTGTTATACTACCGTATAACATTAGTACTGTAAACAACGTATATATGTACACATACAACTCGCACACACACGTAAATGCGTACACACATACCTGCACACACATATATATGTATACCCATATATGTACACGTACACAGATACATATATACATATACACACATACAAACACACACACACATATATATATATATTCAAACACCAGCAAAAACAAATGTGTAAGCAATACTATAGACATATAAAAACCCGTATATATATATATAAAAAAAACTCGACATATATAACAGTGTTTTACAATTAAGCAATATATATTCTGTAGAATAGTGAGATGTGTGTAAACCTTTAGAGGAATGAATGAAAGGCTAAAAGTTTAACATAGTTTAAACCGGCTCCTGTGTCGACATTTAAAAATTAGTTCCCTCCTCAGATTCAGCAGATCCATTTGTTTTTTGTATTTTAAAAAAATGATCTTTTCATCCAGGCATAAGCGGCAGCAATCTTTGAAGTTGGTGGGTGTGTTGGATTTTTTAATGATATTCTATTTAATCATGGGGGTTATATTATTGTCTTCAATGACCAGAGATATTTTGATAGAGCTGTCTGGATTCTTAGTTCAGGGTTGGAAAAGGAGTGTGTGGGATATATATATATATATATTTTAATGGTTGTTACAATAGTTTATAAATTCATAGTATCACTACACAAAAATTTTCGCGTTTAGAAATTTACCTTGTTTTAAGGTGCTTCTCATCGGGTGAAGAAGTTGGAATTAAAATTATTTGGTGAAAAAACGATTTAGTTGTGGTGAATATGCATTTTTTTTGTTAGGTTCCACAACTTTGTTACAATAATATATATATATACACTCCTGATCACAAACTTAAGACCACGTAAAAATCTTCCAAAAGAATTTTTTTTTACGGATATATTTTAAACTCCTCCCACTTAAGGTTACCAATACTACAATCTAAAAGTTTATGGAAACAAAAAGCTATATTCCGAATATTTAATTTAGAAATTTACATTTTTATAAAATGAGGCGATTTACACATGATCAAAATTATAAGACCAGAGACAAAATTCTACGAAAATGAAAACATTCAACATTGAAAACATTCAACAACCAAATTTAATAATGAGTTCTACATCCACTGCTTTTGATGACTTCAAAAATTCTGTCGGGCATGCTAGAAATAAGCGTTTCCATTAAGGTGCGGGGGATGTTGCTCCAGCTTCTGAAGATAGCTTCACGAAGTTCAATTTTGTTGAATATTGTTTGCCATTTCGATAAACATCTCTTGTCAACCATCCTCAAATATTTTCAATTATGTTCGAGTCTGGTGAGCATGCAGAATGTCCCAAGAGATGGACTCCATTTTCTTGTAGAGAGGTCAAGGTCCGTCTTGCAGCGTGGATTGCAGCATTATTCACACAAAAGATGGTCCTCCATCCTCAATGATGCTTTTTGTAGCATGCTAAAATAACCAGCCGCTGTTTGACAACTCTGCACCACCTGGGGCTCCATCGTCCCTCTGTAAGAAAAGGCACCCCATACCATTAGGGACCCTCCACCACTATGACGTGTGGAGAAAATTTCAGGAGGCATGTTTTTGTTATGTCAATATCGTTGGAAGCCATCAGGACCATCTAGGTTGAATTTTTTCTCAGGACTTTCTTCCACTTCTCATCGTCCCATGTTTGGTATTCACAACCAAACTTTAATTAGTCCACCTTGTGACGTGGAAGCAGCCGAGGAATTTTTTACGCTTTTTATTTACCATGCCTTTTTGTCGTAAGTGTCGTCTGATGGTTACGGGACTGCAATCAGCATCTGTGACTGCCTTAATTTGACTAGAAGAAAGTCCCTCGTCTTTCATAACAACCCGTCTTATTCTCCTACTTAATGCAGGAGAAATGTTTTGGGGCCTACCAGATGATTTTGCTTTTCCATAATTCTCACTGTTCTTTAGAAAGTTGCAAATCACAGTTTTACTACGATTTACCTTAGCTGCGATCGCCCCTGTGACAAACCTTGCTTATGGAATTCTAGAATTCGAGAACGCTCAACTTTGGTTAGTTTGTTTGCTTTAGGCATGGTAACACCTTTACGCAGTGATTGCTAATCTCTAACTGAATTAAAACATTGGAATTACCATAGATCTAACAATTTATGCCCCTGGTCTTTTAATTTTAATCATGCGTAAATCCCCTCATTTTATAAAAATGTACATTTCTAAAGAAAATATTTCTAATGTAGCTTTTGTTTCCATAACCTTTATGATTGTAGTATTGGTAACCTTAAGTGGTAGGAGTTTAAAATCTATGTGTAAAATAAATATTCTCTTTCAAGATTTTTAAGTGGTCTTAAATTTTTGATCAGTAGAGTATGTATATATATATATATATATATATATATATATATATATATATATATATATATGCATTCGAAATGATTTGTTTGAAAATTATTTTTGATCGACACTCTTATTTATGTATATATTTAGTTTATAATCAAAGAGTATTATATATTAATTTCTACCGGCCTGATTTATTTACGTGAAATTTTTACGAATATGTATGTCATTCGGCAGTATTCGAACCTGCGACCTCTCTGCACACAGGGGAAGCCATGTGATCAGTAATGTCAACAGTGTATCGTAATATCAACAAATGTAACATGTTACGGAAATGAACGAAGATTAACGAAACTGGTTATAAACAACCGATAATTTTATGACCAGTTTCGTTAATCTTCGTTAATTTATGTAACATGATTACATTTGTTGTCATTACGATTCATTCTGAAGCAGAGATGGTTATTGCGATGAGTTCAAAAAATGTGTAATATGCTTCATTTGATTTCGTTTAGACTGATCGGCATTCGTGGTCGAGAGTTCCTAGACGCGCCAGATCACATGGTGGCTTTTCCTACGTGGATAGGTGTCGCAGGTTGACACATTCATTTTCGTAACAAAATTTTATCGTAAATAAAAAGGCCTTTAAAAGTAAAGGTATAATACCGTTTGATTATGAACAGAATATCTACTTAAATACAAGTACCAATCAAAAATAATGTTCAAACAAATCATTTGAAATTGTCGGTTATTTATAACCTTTTTCGTTAATCTTCGTTAATTTCTGTAATATATATATATATATATATATATATATATATATATAATCATGTTTAATAAATAAATATGTTTTAAAAAGTTGTGATTTTAACTGAGCAGGTTCATGCCGACTTCAAAGCGTTCGAGAGTACACAGGTATGATTTCCTCACTCATCAGAAAATTTATTTGAGGAACAGAAAAAAAACAAACAGCCCTGATGAATGAAGACATCATAACGGTCTCCTCAAAAACATCCAATTCGGAATGAATCTGATCAATTAAAAGGAAAAATATTTTGTATTGAACCAACCAACTCTCTGTCTTCACCCCGATATCGAGCACGTCACAAGAATAAGACATGCTTACCAAAAACAATTCTGCACTGTATATATATATATATATATATATATATATATATATATATATATATATATATATATGTTGTCTATGTATACACATATATAGATGATATTACAAAAAGTTATTCTCAAACACTCGGTTGGCCTGAAGCTTTTACACACCCACAGAGAGACACATCTATCTATCTATCTATCTATCTATCTATCTATCTATCTATATATATATATATATATATATATATATATATATTTCCAATTTATTCATCTCCGTTTGAATCACTGGTAATTTATTTCCATATAGCCATTTTCTTTTAATTCCCATATAACGAAATCTATTTGCTAAAATGTTTATTTTTCTGTTTGACTTGCTTCAGCACTGTGCATTCATCTTTTCCATATAAATGTTCTACGTGCGCCTGCCTAATTCGTAGAAGTATATATATACATATATATGTGTGCGTCTGTGTGTGTGTGTGTGTGCGCGTGAGTGTGTGTGTATGTGTGTGTCTGTGTGTGTCTCTGTGTGTGTCTGCTGTTAATTGAGAAAACTAATATAAAACACGGAATGTCTTCGTGATAAAACTCCGTTCGTGACAACCTGATCAATGACAAGGTGTCTACATTTTCCTAATGGAAGTTGCTTTACATATGATAGTTAATTGTCTAGATTAAAAACGAGATAAATTTTAATAAAATTGTAAGTAAATGGAATATTATTATTAGAATATTGATGAAGCTATTATTAAAGTGACACCCTTCTCACATATATATATACACGCACGCACACACACACATACATATATATATATATATATATATATATATATATATATATATATATAATGAATGAATGCGTTTTTTTTAAAGTATGGCTATTTTACAACACGTGAGAGAAAATATGGAAATTAAGAACATATCCAAATATAGTGTTATTGAAACCAAACCTTTTACTAAATTCATTATTCTGAAATCATCAATGAGAATTTTACTCTATATTCATGGAAAATAAAGCCGTTGGAGATGGCTGTTATAAAATTGCATATACGAACTATATATTTATCTTTTAAACATGAGAACTACTTTGAATGATTTATTGGTAGCTTATACCAACATTTTTACACCATGTACCATTCGCACAGTATTTTTTTAATTATTGAAATGATATTGTAATTTATATTATGTAAAACCTAATTCAGCTCAGGTTAGTGAAAATATTACGTAATATTTGTAAAATGAGAGGAAATCATATTAAGCACGATTCAGGCATCTTTTAAATATTTTGCCGCTGATCCACTTAGTTTTTGTTACATCCGTCAATTATCTTGTTATCCGAATCAATTATCTTAGATGAAACATATATTTCCATCTAGTATATAATTCATTTTCATGATCCGGTTAGAAATTATTCTATCCAGAATGAAAACAGCAAGTCATCATAGCAATGTATTTTATGATTCACAGTTTCTTGTACTTGGTATCGCTTAGTATTTATATTTTACAATATATCTCAAACCCATTACTGCTAACCATCTAAACAAGCTCACTTACTATGTTTCCACTTTGTTATAATGAATCACACCTATTCTATAGTAAATAGACTCTCCCACCTAATTTAAGTAGGAGTAGTAAAAAGAACGCGGGTCAGTCGATGTTGGACGATAGTAGTCGAAAGTTAGTCGAATACGAAAGTAGTCAGCGACCTGCCAAGGTTACACTGCGTAATACATATTATATCAAGTTCTTAACGTTTTGTACGTCGAATCTATTAGGAACGACTTTAGCACAGATACTAGCCTCCACTGTAAAAAAAACAAAACAAAAAAAAAACTCCACAACACACTTCCTGAGATAATAATAATTTTAAAGTCATTTCCCGATTATGTGCCCTATAAATTACACACGACGCTTTCTGGCGTTATGTATATGTGTATTAGCAGTATCTTAGAACCAGATTTCTGTTCCTTCAGCTTTCATCTGTGAGGAGATTGTTCAACATTGACTGCCTTGTAGGAGGACTGATATTACGTAAGTTTTCAGCACTCGTTTTTTTCTAGCATCTTTGAATCAAACAACAATTTTTAACCGTCCAAACATCATCCAACTTCCACTCTCTTGTGATAGAAACAAGATGATTCATTTCTTACCATGCATTCGGGGATGTTACAGATGTTCATGTTTTCTATTGACGCTCAATGTGTGTAAGGAAACTTGTGGAGTAGTTTAATATAACCGTGCAGCACTAAGGAGACTCTAGTTCGAGGATAACTAACAACAATCTGTGTGATTAATAAACAATCATAGTTGAAAAGGTAGAAGATAAACATGCAATACAAAGCTAAATTTAATCAGGACTTATTAATTAATAATGTTAATTCTAATTTTAAATAAGGATCAGTGGGAAGAGGTTGACATAAAAGATGATGTGGCAAATCGGTTATGGTGTTAATTAAAACACTGCTCATGGCAATGATATTTTCATTATATATGGGCCATATATAAATTCGTGGGAACAGCCATTGAGGAACAAATTTCACTGCAACGGATGAAAAATATTAGCCTTTTTCTATATGACAGACACTCAGATAGTTTTTTTTTACTAAGTCAAGTTTTGTATAACAAACCGACCCTAATGGTTAGTAAGACTCCCAACATTGGCCCTTTGATAGCTAGTAGTAATAGTAATAGTTTTTGTATTAACAAAGCAAAAGAAGTTTGTGTAGAGTAAATACAGGGACTATTAATTGCCTATTTATTATTTACTTTTAATACCATGCTTGTTTATCGGGGAAGGAGGAGCACTTCAATTTGCGCCTGAGTCTGAAATGGCTTCTTGTTTTTAATTATGTGAACTGAAACGTATTTTACCTCCATATAAATATACGCCATCACCACCTGCATTGAAAAAAAACTAACGTTTATATGTCACAATATTAGCTAACCATAAGCACTCTCTTTATTATAACAAAGACCGCATAAATAGTCCGTTATATATATATATATATATATATATATATATATATATATATATATATATATTGATATATATACTGATTGAGCACTCTGGAAGAATGGTAGATTTGAAAAACAGTGGCTATTCTAGCATCTACACATCGTTCATTCAGCAATGAATTAGAACACTCTCAGCTATTGGGCGTGTACAATGAAAATATACACGCTAGAAAGTCTGCCTCCTTCTACCGAGCGCCCATAACTTAGAGGTAGAATCGCCGACTCACGCCAATTCGGTCAGGTTTCAATCGTGGGTTAAAAAGCAATTGGAGTCTAACCGTACAGATGAGCTGTGATACAGCGAAACAGATCAGTCTGCGTATGACTATATATATATATATATATATATATATATATATATATATATATATCCCTGCTCTCACTCTCAAGTAAAAAAAGAGAATAGCGAGTTAGTGTCGGCTCATTCCATTCCCTTTACTATGGGTTATTAAACTTTACTACCAGTTATGAATGTTCGTTCCGCTTGTTCGCTCTTTAACAGTACCTTATTGTTTTATTTACATTTTGCCATAATTACGTCTGCGAAGAATATATATATATATATATATATATATATATATATAAGAAAAAATCTAACTTAGAGCTAACAGACCTATTCAGATTTCACCTAACGGACTGTAAGGGCAAGTCGGGTTTTTCGAGACGGATTGAAATCTTGCTTTCCTGACGGCTACATCCTCCAGAAATTTAAAGGCAATGTCAATACTCATCTATTAACCACTGGACTCTAGCTCTCTCCCCACACCCGTATATCCTTCCTTTTCTCTCCATCTATGTATCTGTCATCGCACCTGCATTCTCAGCTTTCTATTGCTCCTTTCTAACTAGTTCGTACTCCTCACTCTTTTCTAATTAATCTTTTTACAGTTATGTAGCCCCTACCTCATCAGTGGCATTTCTGCCTTGCTCGGGGTGAAATGATTAACGCCTCCTCGGACTTACCCTGTCCTCAGACATCAAATGGTACCATTATATTGAATCCATAGCAAAATCTACTGCTAAGAAGGTTGGGTCACTATGTCGATCCAGGATGGTTTTTCCGCCTGAATCCATCCTGCATATAGACAAATCAACCATCCGTCCGTGCATGGAGTACTGCTGCCATTTATAGGTCAGGCGACCCTGCCGTTCTCCTCAGTGTTCTTGACAGGTTCCAAAGGAGAGTCTGTAATGTGATAGGTACTGATCTGGCGGCTCGACTGCAGCCACTTCCCCACCGTCGAAATGTGGCCTTAAGTCACTGGTGCCTCCTCAACAGGTGTTTACTCGTGCAACCAGACTGGCAACTGGGTCCCACCCATTCACAGTCAGTTAGCCAAATGCAGACGACAATTCTATTCCTGCAGCTTCTTCTCTCGCACTTCCTGCCTGCGGAACTCGCTCCCGTATTCTTGCTTTCCTGGCGGCTACAACCTCCTGAAATTTAAATGCAAAGTCAATACTCATCTAATAACCACTAGACTCTAGCTCTCTCCCCACCCCCCCGTATAACCTTCCCTTTCTCTCCACCTATGTATCTGTCATCGCACCTGCTTTCTCAGCTTTCTATTGCTCCTTTCTAACTAGATTGTAGTCCTCACTCTTTTATAATTAATCTTTTTACAGTTATGTAGCCCCCTGCACATCAGTGGCATTTCTGCCTTTCTCGGGGTGAAATGATTAAAAAATATATATATATAATTATTCCTCCTGTCACGCCTCTCGCAAGGGTGGATTATGCTTTTTTATGTCTTAATCTAAGACTATCTATAAGTTATATATATATGCTGCCGTCAATGCGAATCGATATAAATATTTTGACATCATTTTTGATAACGCAGGCTCACTCGTAATATGTATAAATGATGTGCTTTTGAGTCTCACAGTAAATTCAATGATGGATTAGATAACGTGCACGATGATGTAAAAGCTTCCTTTTTAATAACACAACGGATATATGTAATTATGAGTAGTAGGCAAACTTTATTTTGCTCAGACTGAATATTAGCATATGGAAGCAATGTATTAAATTCTAACACTAGATTAATAAATGAAAAGAAGATTTGTCAGAAGTTTGCGAGTTCCTTGCTAATAAATCCTCTAGAAAAAAAAAAGAACCATCTACGTTTTTCTTCCGATTTAGCGCAATGTAACCGCTAGTGATTTCCAACCTTGAAAAATGCCCTGAATGGACAGAAATGTGCTGACATCCACAATATTCAGCGTTACGTGAATACGTTAGTGAATGTCTTTCAGAAAAAAGCGTTCAACAATATTTCCAACAATGGCTCCTGTGTCGTAAGAAATGTATATCATCGCAAGAGAAGTAATTTGAAAATGACAATCGCCAACAGTGAAGAAGAAGGAAAACTTTCCTTTCACCTTGTATGAAATAAATCGTTACGCCGAATATTCTGTGAGTATGTCGAACACATGGCGTCATGGTGAGTTTTAGTTGTGCTTTAAAGAAATATGGCTCTTAAACCAAGAACTGTTTCTTAAATTCTGAAACCAGCTTGGCAGACATGCGACTTATATATATACATATTGTCAGCATTTGCAATTTTGTAAACGTTAGTGTGTCTTATCCCCTCAACAAAGAATTTGCAGACAGATATGACAAGATTTGTTAGCATATATTTTTTGCTATCGTCTTCTCCTATGTGCCTTGTTTTTTAGGATGTAGGCGATCATGGCCTTCCACTTTTCCCTATCCCTGGTGGCTCTTACCACGCCTTCTCCTGTTACATCTTGCAATCCACCTGATTAGGTCCTTCAAATATGTTATCCGTTGCTTTCCCCTGTCTCTTTTTCCCTGTATCTGGCCCGTTAGTATCAGATTCTCCAAACCCTCCTTCCGCATTGCGTGCCCCAAGAACTTCAGCTGTCTCTCCCTGATGCTCAGTATTAACTTCCTTTTTGTTTCCATAATTTCCAAGACCTCATCATTGCTCACATGCTCGAATCATGATATTCGCAGCATCCTTCTGTAGAACCTCATTTCCGTTGCTTGAAGTTTTTCCTTCATCTTTGATGGTATTGTCCAGCGTTCACTGCCATATTGAAGGACGGACAGCCCGTAGCAATTCAGTACTCTCTTCCTAGTTTCATTCAGTCAGCTAGTTAAGTACCATACCATTCCATGACTGACTGGGCAGAAGAATATCCCGCAGTAGGTTGCCATTGCTTTCTGCGGTAGACTGGTTGCCGACCAAGCCTATAGAACTCAATCTGTCCTGCTATTTAACCCATAACTGGAAGGAAGAGACGGATTAATACCTTTCCTAAGGGTATTTGCGCGTAAGTGAATACAATGGATTCAACTGGAATTCGAACTCGGCTCCCCGGTTTCTCGTTCCAAGCCGATATCCACAGCATCACAACACACATCATGGTTTCATTACTTCTCATAAAACTCACTTTCCCTAATTTAATCAAGCAAGACTTACGAAAAACACCACAGGTGATTTTATTTCTTTCAACGCTGTTGTCTGGACATTTCACATCATGAACCTTTCAAACACTTCCTTTCACTTTTTCTTTTGCAACTCTTAAAAGCAACTTTTCTCTGATAAACTTCTCGCCAGCCACATGGCATTTCCATTAACCTTGAAGTTTCTGTAATCTTTCCTGATATTTTCAAGTCTTCAGTGATTACTTTCAGCCCATACTAAAACACAGATTAGTATCATACGCAGGTCGCTTTCTGTTAACAAACTCTCCAGGAAACACACACATATATACACACACACACGCACACACACGCACACACACACACACACACATATATATCTATATATATTTATATGCATACGTGTGTACATGTATGTGTATATGGAGTAAAATCGGATACAAACATTTAAACATACAAGCTTCCCATTCATTCATACATACATACATACATTTAAAATAATCGTCTTTTGCTTTATTAGACGTAACACGTATGTGACCATTAAAAATCAAAACCTAACAAACATTCCACTAAAATGTTTTTGCTTTTTATAACTTTTTAAAAACTTTTTCATCTCTGGTGTTTATAAAATAAAATGTTATAATATAAATAAATAAATAAATATATAAAAAAGAAAGAAAGAAATAACATAAAATAAAATAAATATAATAATAATAATAATAATAATAGCACTAACCAGTCAACTTAATAAGACAGAATGTGGTTATAAAATAGGCCAAAAGAAAATAAGCCATCTATTTTACATGGATGACTTAAAGTTATATGCTAAGAATGATAATGAGCTGGAAGGTCTTCTGCAAACTGTAAAATGCTTCAGCGAAGACATTGGAATGAAATTTAATTTGAATAAATGTGCTAAAGCTACAGTTTTACGTGGATCAATACAAGAAACATCCTCAATTAGCCTAGACCCTGCTGTAACAATAAAAGAATTGAAACCAGAAGAAGCTTATAAATACCTAGGTGTAAATGAGAGCGAAAACATTCACCATAAAAAAATGAAAGAAATAGTGCGTAAAGAGTACTATAGAAGGCTACGAATGATATTAAAAACTGAATTAAATTCACAGAATAGAGTTATGGCCATTAATAGCCTTGCAATCCCAGTTGTCCAATATAGCTTCAACATCTTAAACTGGACTCTAAACGACATCAGGCGAATGGATGCTAAAACAAGAAAGCTTCTTTCTAAGCATAGGATGCATCACCCAAAGGCTGATGTAGACCGTCTATACATACCCCGTAAAGAAGGTGGAAGGGGTCTTATTCAGCTGGAATTGTCATACAAGACAACAACTATTGGCTTACTAACATACATAGAAACAACAAAGGATTGGATGATACAATTAGTAAGGCAACATGAAGAAAGAAAGAAAAAATATTCAATAATAAAAGAAGGCAGTAAATACAAACAAGAATTACAGTTAGTAGATTCTGTAGAAAAGCAAAACAGTAGCCAAGAACCAACTATTGCGGCAAAAAATATGAAAATGAAAGCCAAAGATAAAGCTCTTGAAAAGATGAAACAGCGCTGGTAAGACAAACCTCTGCATGGCCAATATCAAGTACGTGCCAATAAATCAAATGTTGACAAAGTTAATACTCATCGATGGTTGCGTGCATCTGGATTAAAGTCTGAAACTGAAGGATTTATACTTGCAGCACAAGACCAAAGTCTTTTCACGAGAAACTTTCAGGCAAATATTATGCATAATAATATGGATCCAAAATGCAGGTTTTGTGATAAACACCAAGAAACAATAGACCACCTAATCTCAGGCTGTTCTGTGCTTGCCCCAAACGAATATAAAAATCGCCACGATAGAGTTGGGCAATATTTACATTGGGCAATGTGCAAACATTATGGAAAAGCTGTAAACAAACACTGGTATGAGCATCATCCAGCACCGGTTACAGAAATAGAAGATGTAACCATTCTGTGGGATTACACCATCTACACAGACAGAAAAATTGAAGCAAACAGGCCAGACATTATTGTTAAAAACCAGAAGGAGAAAACTTGTCTATTAATTGATATGGCTTGTCCAGCGGATTGTAACATAGCAACCAAGGAATTTGAAAAACTGTCAAAATATAAAGACCTGGAAATTGAAATAGAAAAAATGTGGAAATTGAAAACAAGAGTTGTGCCAGTGATAGTAGGTGCACTTGGAATGATAAAAAATGGAACAAAACAACACATTGAAAGAATCCCTGGAAACCCCAGCTTAAGAGATATACAAAAAATTGTCTTATTAAGTACAGCCCACACACTAAGGAAAACGTTATCTATGTAATGCTGGGGATGATAGGGAAGATAGAAAAACATGAAATGGAGTCATAACAACACGCCACTACCTGCCTTAGGTATCCCCGCAGACTTGGTTGGTAGTGAGACCAAAGCAGAAATCGAAATATGATGAAAAATGACATAATAATAATAATAATAATAATTCTCAAATTATAAAGACCTGGAAATTGAAATAGAATAAATGTGGAAAGTGAAAACAAGAATCGTGCCAGTGATAGTAAACGCACTTGGAATAATAAAAAATGGAACAAAATAACACATTGAAATATTCCCTGGAAACCCCAGCTTAAGAGATATACAAAAGATTGTCTTATTAAGTACAACCCACACACTAAGAAGAACTTAAGTCTATGTAATGCTAGGGATGTTAGGGGAGATAGAAAAAAAAAACATTAAATGGAGCAATAACAACACAACACGACCTGCCTTAGGTCTTCCCGCAGACTTGGTAGGTAGTGCGACCTGAGCAGAAATCGAAATATGATGAAAAATGACATAATAATAAAAATTATAAATGTTTTTATTGCATTCAATAATTATTGTTAGTAGTATGAGCCATGTAGTTTTTACCTAATATTTATTTATATTTATGGATTTATTATTATTATTATTATGTCATTTTTCATCATATTTCGATTTCTGCTTTGGTCTCACTACCAACCAAGTCTGCGGGGAGACCTAAGGCAGGTGGTGGCGTGTTGTTATGGCTTCATTTCATGTTTTTCTATCTTCCCTATCATCCCCAGCATTACATAGATAAAGTTTTCCTTAGTGTGTGGGCTGTACTTAATAAGACAATTTTTTGTATATCTCTTAAGCTGGGGTTTCCAGGGATTCTTTCAATGTGTTGTTTTGTTCCATTTTTTATCATTCCAAGTGCACCTACTATCACTGGCACAACTCTTGTTTTCAATTTCCACATTTTTTCTATTTCAATTTCCAGGTCTTTATATTTTGACAGTTTTTCAAATTCCTTGATTGCTATGTTACAATCCGCTGGACAAGCCATATCAATTAATAGACAAGTTTTCTCCTTCTGGTTTTTAACAATAATGTCTGGCCTGTTTGCTTCAATTTTTCTGTCTGTGTAGATAGTGTAATCCCATAGAATGGTTACATCTTCTATTTCTGTAACCGGTGCTGGATGATGTTCATACCAGTGTTTGTTTACAGCTTTTCCATAATGTTTGCACATTGTCCAATGTAAATATTGCCCAACTCTATCGTGGCGATTTTTATATTCGTTTGGGGCAAGCACAGAACAGCCTGAGATTAGGTGGTCTATTGTTTCTTGGTGTTTATCACAAAACCTGCATTTTGGATCCATATTATTATGCATAATATTTGCCTGAAAGTTTTATTATTATTATTATTATTATTATTATTATTATTATTATTTATTATTATGTTGTCATTATTTCTATTACTTTTTATTATTTTTTATTATTTTTATACATTTTATATTTATCATTATTGTTTATTCTCTCCGTAGGCGGGTGACTTCTGCGTTTCAACGTACCAGAAGCTGTTTAAAATATGATTACATACTAAGATTAATAAATGCATAAATGTATATATGTTCTGGTCAGTTACTTTAATTCTTCTTTTTCTTTTTTATGCCCTGTCCTTTCAGGATGTAGCCGATAATGACTTTCCGCGTCTCCCTATCCCTGGTGGCTCTTACCAGAGCCTTTTCCTGTTACACCTTGCAATCCTCGTTCCGTCATCCACCTGATTAGATCCTTCAAATATGTTATCCGGTGCTTTCCCCTGTCTCTTTTTCCCTGTATCTGGCCCGTTAGTATCAGATTCTCCAAACCCTCCTTCCTCATTGCATTTCCCAGGAACTTAGCTGTATCTCCCTGATGCTCAGTATTAATTTCTTTTTTTGTTTCCATCATTTCTAAGACCTCATCATTGCTCACTTGCTCGATCCATGATATTCGCAGCATCCTTCTGTAGAACCACATTTCCGTTGCTTCAAGTTTTTCCATCATCTTTGATGATATTGTCCAGCATTCACTGCCATTTTGAAGAACGGCAACACATAGCAATTCAGTACTCTCTTCCTTGTTTCTAGAGAAATTGTCCTGTTTCTTAATACCTTACTCAACTTCTGGAATGTTTCCTTCGCCATACCAATTCGCCTTCGGATCTCTGTGTCGTACTTTCCATCTTCTGTTATAACACTTCCCAGGTATTTAAATTTTTGTAACTGCTCGATTCTAGTATCCCCAACCTGTATTTGGCATATTGGGCTGCCCTTTTTTAATGATGACTATGCATTCGGTTTTTTACAGTTTATTTATTGTCTTTTTGTTACTCTCTTCAGCTACGCTAACTCGTTACAAAAAGCACATTTCTAACCTTTTTTAATCTACACTTGAAATATTGAATTTCTAAAATGCAAGCTCTTCTCATCAAGATGAATAGACTAACAAGAGCTTTTATCACTTCATGTCTACGAAGTTATCTTCTATTTATCAGTCAGTTAATTACCATATGATGAGACACTCTTCGGCGATCATGCCACTTTTGATTCGTAACTGACGACGCATTTTCTTGTAGTAAGTTGCCATTTCCTTCTGCAGTAGACCGGTTGCCAACCGCGTCTAGAAAATACCATCAGTTTTGATATTTAATTCATAGTTGAGGAAAAAATGTTGTATTTATAACTTTTCCAAGATTATTTTTCTTTAAGTGAATGTAACAAAATCAGCTAGAATGTGAACTCTGCTCTCCTATTATACATTCTGAGTCGATATACATTACACCTAAAAGCATACCCTCATTTGTATAAATATAGAATCATTAACGTGTTCACTTTCTTTCATTAAAGCTCAAGTAAAGTATGACTACCGTGTTGTACTCAAGATCCCTATTAAAGAAGTTCGAATTGCGGGTTGGTTGTAAAATGTCCTAGTCTCCTTTCAAGACGTAGCTGTTTATGCTTCTCCTCAGCTTCCTATAAATTAATTTACACCATTTCTTTGGAAATATTTTAGGGTGTTTTTCCGTTCCCTTTTCCACTGTTTTTTAAATCTTTCGGTATGCTTCTATACTGGCTAATATCCAAGGCTATAAAACCTCGTTCGTTTTGCTATTTAAGCACTTCGAAGTTGTTTAATGGTTAGCAGACTTGACTCGCCTTATTAATTACATCTGAGCAGGGAGTTTCATCCTTATTAGGTGCTCCATTGCATTTTGTCTTGTACCACTTTTAAGCTTAGCTTAAAATAAATTTTGACTTAATCTGATACTTTGCAAGCTTGTTTCGCTAGATAGATTATAACTAAGTACTGATTTTAACCCTCACTGAGTGAGCCATACTTTCCGCCATGTGTTATATCAGGGTTACGCCCAGAAAATTTTCATAACAGTATATGGAGAGTAGAAAAGATGGAGTTATTATTTTCCAAGTCATATCAATGCGAAGGTGAATACTACAGCCTGGCCCGGAATTTGAACTCAGGTCGCTGATTCCACTTCCCGGTACAATATATTAATGTTAGCAATTAGCTAGATTTAAACCAACTGCATACATATTTTCTTCACGTTTATAAATTTTGTTTAAATCGTGTCTACGTCTGATTAATTAGTAGATTTTATATAATTGTGAGCATGCTTATATGACTATATTCCCCGTTGGAATGGCTCTGTTTAGTTGCTTCCAAAGTGCACCCAGGCGGCATCATTTGGCTAATAAATCGAAAGCAGGAAACATAAACCGTAATTACATATACGTGATTTGCCTCAATTAGTGTTACTCCAGTCGTCTTTGCTCAATTCGATAGATTTCATTATAGGCACGCAATAGGAAAATGCAGCGACAGATATTCGTTTCTCAACTGCTATTAATGTTTACAATACATAAATGGCGAATCCATATTGTACAAAGTGATTTTATTATTCTTATTCTTCTCTGAACAGTGACGCTTCTGGGCGTGGGGGAACATGACTCTCCGCATTTTCCTATCTTTTCTATCTCTAAATAATGTTCCTTTCTTATTGAAACTGTTTATTAACTGAAATCCCGAAATGTCTGAATCTAATCAAATTTAAAGTTTTATATCATAAAAACTATAATTGGATTAAAAATCCATTTTTTTTTATCATCTCACCCCAAGCAAGTCATTCCACTGCCACCATTGCGCATGGGGATACATAGGGGAAGGTAAACAGAAGTAGTGGTTAGACATAGGGAATGTCTGGAGGAAGGTGACAGATGAGTAAGGATAGAGAGAATGAGGATTGGGCAGATGGGAAGAGTGTTTGATAGAATGGGAGCAGGTTAGTGTGTTAGGAGGTGTCTATTGACCTTACATTTAAACTCCTGGAGATTGTAGTCGTCGGGGAAGCAATCGTGTTGAAGAGAATTCAACAGTCGGGAAGTGCGAGGAAAGAAACTGTTGGAGTAGAAGTTACGGCTGCATTTTATCGGTTTCATTGTAAAAGGGTGGGATCAAGTTGCTAATCTAGTATCTCGTTCAAATTCGTATTGCGGGGGCACTAGTGATCTAAGTTCATCGGAGCAGAAGCCGTGAAAGTATTTATAGAAGAGACACAGGGAAGCCACGTTGCGCCGGTGGGAGAGAGACTGCAGGCGGTCTGCCAAGTTGGTATCTATCACATTACAGACCCTCCTCTGAACCTTATCGAGAAGCCCGAGGAGAACAGCAGGGGCACCCGACCAGATATGGCAGCAGTATTTAATGCACGGGCGGATGGTAGATTTATAAATGTGCAGGATAGATTTAGACGGAAAAAAACTTCGAATTTTTATTAAAAGATTTGTTAAATGAGAGAGATAAAAGATTGACATTCGAAGTAAAATTATAATTAAGAAGAATATATACAACTGCTTTATATAGTTTACTCTCTGATGTTTTGTTTGTTAGGAATGTTACGGTTTTTCAGCTGTCCAGTTCTTCTTATAGTGTGTAGAAGTTTAAAATGTTTTTTTGATAGTGAGCACAACTGTCCATATCGCTTCCATTATAATTAAAAGCTATATATTCATTCCAGGCTGTCTACATAACATTATTAGTCTCTTTCCAGTGAACTATATTCCTGATTCAAAATTAAGAACATTTCCATGTGTAAAGGAATCTGAGGTTTTCACCGCAAAATATTACGAAAATATGATTTTAACTTTAATTCTGCTGAGTATTCTGACATGTAATCTTGTAGAGATCGAAAGAAATTAAAATATGTCGGTGTTATATCATGTGAACATAGATAATGTTGAAGAATCGTCATTCTTAACAATTATTTTTTTAATTATGATTTTGTTTCGTTGGTCAATTTTGCAGTGAGTGCCCTTGAATTATTATACTGCAGAATAACATATTTTTGGCTTACAAAAGCAGACCCCTTATAAATAAAATCTCCATTTACCAGATTATGATAAAAGCAAAAATGTCTCTAGTCGTGAGGTTTCCATGTACAAGAGGCTTGTAATCGACAAAACGTTTCACAGACACAAGGCCAGTATTTATTTGAACGGAATATTTTTTTTTATCTTTGCTGCATTGCCCTTTCATATACTGTTAACGAGATGTTCTGTTTTCCCTTGACGTGCAAAACTAATTTTCCATAATGTGGTATAAATTGATGCCGAAATAGAATATTGGCTTTCAAAATTAAAAGATTTGTTAAATGAGAGGGATAAAAGATTGACATTCGAAGTAAAAATAACTAGTAGATGACAGTAATGAAAGATTGATATTCCAAACAAAATATTTGGTAGATGAGGCAGACGGAAGGTTAGAATTCCAAATTTCAAAATTTGGTAGACGAGGAAAGTGAACTTTAATATTTGAAGTTAAAAGAGTTGATAGATGACGGAAATGAAAGAATAACATTCCATGTTGAGAAACTCAAATTTACACATTACAAAATTTTGCAACTAAACTCAGAAATTAATGTTAGAATAAATGTTAAAGCTATTCTCGATACGTTTCTGCTAAATGTTTCCTGACCACAGTATATTTTAGATAATATATATCTACCTTTCACCTTTCCCTTGAATTTTTGTGTTCAGTAGATTATTAAATGAAAAAGATGAGT
The DNA here is from genome assembly GCA_037127315.1 of Ascarosepion bandense. Lineage (NCBI taxonomy): Eukaryota > Metazoa > Mollusca > Cephalopoda > Sepiida > Sepiidae > Ascarosepion > Ascarosepion bandense. The sequence continues at coordinate 582,285 of JBBBDQ010000258.1, forward strand.
AACGGATTTCTGTTTCTCTAATCCTTCAGCACAAAAACTCCCAAGCCATAACTCTATCTGCTTAAATCAAGAAACATCAGAATCTTTAAATTTTCAAATCCGAAAAAATATAATATTGAAGAATATAATCGTCAGAATTATGTAAGTAGAGAACATAATTAAAGTTATTTTCAATATTTTGTCTACAGTTTTTTAAAAGGATTTAACTGGCTCAAATGCAATTATCATTATGACAAATATTAAAGTTTTGTCATATGTATAACTAGCAGTAAAGCCCTGCGTTGCTCGGGTGTAATGAAAGCTTTAAAACTAATCTATGGTCCTGGAGCTCAGAATCTTTGGAGGTTGGCACGAAATACTAAAAAGCAATAGTTGTTTCCAGTTATAGCGAAACCGTACGCTGAAAGAAAGATGTATGGATGTAAGTCAAATTTTGATTTCCTGGTATCGATATCAGATAAGTTGTTTTCGTCGTAAACTGAATTTTGAAGGCTAAATAAGTCCTCTGGGTAAATGGTATCATGGCTGAGACTAAGAACTACAATTATACTTACTTAGAGCCAAACCAGAAGCAAAAACTAAAATAAAAGGGCTGAAAAAAATACAGACATACAGGCAGATGGACAGACATGCACACAAACAATCGATTTTTTGCACTATTGTAAGAACTGCAACCTTGAAGCTTCTGAATATCGTTTCTTATGGCTTTGTCTATGAGTGTATCAAATTTGATTAAAATCGGACCACTCCTTCTATAACCCGATTTTTTCGACTATCGATTTTCTATATTTATCTGGGGTACCGCGACACAAAACCTATCTAAGAACACTCGCAGACGCTTATAGTACAACTGTGTAAATTTTCAAGAAAATCGGTTCAGCCGTTTCGGAGTCTATAGTTAACGGACACACACACACACACACATACGCACACAGACAAATTTTCCATTGATAAATAAGTTTAGATGGTAATAGATTACGGACGATTTTTACGATTTTTAAATCTCACACATACATTTGACATTAAATGTATAAACACACAAACAAACCTTCCCTATTAATAAAATATTCGGTTATTAACAGTTTTAGTGTAACCTTTTGTTTCATCTTTTTAACTTCTGATTTTGTTATTAGAGTCTTATGTTATTTTAATTATTCCGAAATAACCTTTTCTAGAACTTAACCTTCAGTATAACCTTAATTGTAGATTTTAACATTTTTTTTTTTTTTTTTTTATAAGCGTTTCACCCCGAGCAAGGCATGTCACTGCCACTACTGTGCAGGGGGCTACGTAGAGTGGAGAAAGGCTGGTTAAATATAGGAAATAACAGAGGGTGGGTGATAGGTGGGTGAGGATACCGAGAATGTGGGTTGGGTAGATGAGAGTGTTGTGAGAATAGTTGGGAGTTAGTGTGATAGGAGGTGTCTATTGACCCTAGATTTAAACACCTGGAGATTGTAACTGTCGGGAAAGCAGAGTTGTGGAAGGGAGTTCCACAGGCGGGAAGCGCGAGAAAAGAAGCTGTTGGAGTAGAATTTACGGTTACATCTTATTTGTTTAAGTGTAAGAGGGTGGGACCTAGTTGCTAATCTAGTATCTCGTGTAAATTCGTGCTTGGGCGGCACCAGTGATCTAAGCTCATCGGAGCAGAAGCCATGAAAGTACTTGTAGAAGAGGCACAGGGAAGCTACATCACGCCGGTGTGAGAGCGGCTGCAGCCGGTCTGCCAAGTCAGTATCAACCACTTTACAGATCCTCCTTTGTATTTTGTCAAGAAGCCCAAGGAGAGCAGCAGGGGCACCCGACCAGATATGGCAGCAATATTCAATACACGGGCGGATGGTAGATTTGTATATGTGCAGAATAGTTTCAGGTGGGAAAAATTTCCGGGCCCTGCACAGAGAGCCGACTTTCATAGCGGCAGATTTGGCAATGGATTCAATATAATCATTCCATTTGAGGTCCGCCGCGAGTGTAAGCTCAAGGAGGATTAAGGTTAATTAAGGTCATAAGTATTCGTAAGTTTTAAATCATTATAAATCTATATTTCAGTTTTATTTTATAAGTTGCAGTTTGAATAGAAGTTATCAATGCCGAGGGAGCAGACAGTAAGTTCAAATATTAATCGCGTCCGTTTGGTTTTCACTTCAACGCAAATGCTCTTGACAAAAGTATGACAATATATCTTCACCCTACAAGCAAGGGGGTTAAACAGCAAAGCAGAATTAGCTTTCTTGATTCTAGTGTTTCAAAATGTCTAAGAAACGAATTTGAAACAGGTTGGACTCGGTGTTAGCAGCGCCACTTCGTAAAAATTAATTGATACTGAAATCAAGCCACCAAAACAGATCTCCAATTTGTTAAATATTTTATTAAGACATCGGAAAAATAAAGATGCATAAACAATTAATCACACTTGTCATTTAAATATCTTTTTTATTTCTTCATTCCAACTGTCATATCTAATCAAAACTCCGTACAATGCAAATGAAATATCATTCAGCAAATCAGTTAAGTGCTATGCGTGATAAACGCTTGGGCGATCATTTCTCGAAATAGACATGACTGAAGAGCAGATTTTTCATAGAGTTGGTTTCCATTATTTTCTGTGGTAGATTGATTGTCAAAAAAGGCTATAGAACCCAATCTTTCCTGTTATTTAACCCATAGCTGAAAGGAGAAAAAAGATTGATACCTTTCACAAGTTATTTGCGAGTAGGTAAATTCAACAAATGCAACTAGAATTCGAACCAGGCTCTCTGATAACACATTTCGAGCCCATATTCACTCTATCAGAATGCACATTCTCTTTCGAAAATAAGATAGCTAAAACTAATTTACAAAACTATATCTAAAAACTGAAAAACCCGACTGGTGTTTTTTAAATATCCTGCGAAGATACTTTGTCGGAAGCAGGCCTTGCGCAGATTCATGGAAGAAATGAGGACTTACACTACTGCTATGGCCTCATGTGTGTTGAGAGGATGTGATATATATAGACGATTATGTCTTTTGATCGGACAAGAATAAGGGAATTTGATGAACACTAGTGTAATTCAAACTCGGCTATTCAGGTCTTACTCCAAGTGTTTAGTCATTACACAACTAACACATCAAAAAATCAAATCTTACCCCAAGTTATACCCAAGTGATCACCTATCTAGGTACTTGCCAGGGGTGACGTTGCTTTATATTGGTGATAGAACAAGAATGTGATATGACCGTAGTTATGACAGTTATTCAACGTGAGGCCAGAAGCTTTCGATGTTTATTGCATGTTTATGACGTTGAACTATATCCTGAGTACGTAAATAAAGGTTTTTCAGAAGCAAAACTTGATCGCTTAATGGGGGGACATTTATTTTACTGAATTTAAAATGCTAACACTAATATTAATTAACGTGTCGATTTGTAAGTGAGAGAGAAAATAGTAATATACGACACAAGCACTCTTCTGGCTAAAATTCCATCTAAATTTTAATATACGCAATAGAAAACTATAATAATAGACGCGTGACGGATAACCGCAAAGCGTTCCGTTATTACATTGTAAATCGAAACGATCAGTAAAGGTTTTCGAATAAAGCTACTGGAAAAGGGAATGTGCTTCTTTTGTTCAGGCCGATATCAGAAAGAACAATTAAAATGTGGGAGAATATATCCATGTTGTATAGACTACTGACAAGCTTTCAATAAATTACAACACAAAAAAAATTTGATTTATTTGGCAAATTATAATGAATCCAAAACATTCTAAACTTTTTTTTAAGAATACATAGTGAATTCAATAAATACACAAAATAGAAAGGGGCGTAAACCAGGATACGCCTTCTCGGCGGACGTTTTATAAGTTTACACAGCGTCGACCCAGGTTTCATTATAGTGGGGCGATTCAGTGTATATTATAGGTGAGGACAAACTTAAGTACATAACATACCCAGATGACACGCTGTTCATAGTAATCATAGAAAGGAAACTACATAAACTCAATGAAAACCTTGTAAAATCAACTGGGAAGTAAGAACTAAACACAAAATTAAAAAAAACAGAATGTATTGTGGCGAACAAAAAAATAAAAACCTCCCAAGATGCCATATACAAATTAGTGTGAATATTGGTCAATGAAAGTTGATTGAAAATACTCCCACTAGTAAAGGCTGGGCATGTAAACAAACGCCTGTCATTACTCAGAACGATAATCAGACTATTGTTGGGTGTTCATTAAAAAATATATTTAAAAGATTGTAAACCAAATATCGTACAATAGTGGAATACAAAACTATTGAATATCCGTAAGTGATAAGAGGTATTGGAAATTGAATATGCTGTACTTCAGGGAATTTCGCTCAACACCACAAACTGCTACAAAAATCAAAGACATTAACCTGAATATTAGAGCCGTATTTTCAAATAGCATCATCTGATTGATACAATCATATTGTTGTGTAGTCGTGGCGAAACTTTACCGTAAAGATGGAGTGACCGGTTGTGCCGGAAGTAAGACACGGAGAAAGAAGGTAGGTTCAAAAGAGTGTATTAGTATAACAAGAAACAAATATTCAAAGGAAGTGTTAATAAGTAATATAGAAATAAGTAAGTCCGAAGTTATTATTACGTTGCTTATTTGTTGACTTGTAGCTGTCATGAACTGCCTTCGTTATCTGCTTTCGTTAACTGCGGTATTTAATTGCCTTCCCACTCAAAACAAAATGTGGCACAATGCTTTTTTAATGTGGGTAAGCCGGGCCATATAGCCTGGGCAAACATTTTTGTCTAATTTTCTAGAATCAAATCTTTAAATTTCGGCGCAGCGTCGACTAGGTTAATAATCTCCGCCTGAAGGGAGAGAGTTCGACAGTGCGTGAGGCAGTCAACTGATCGTTAACTGCAGTATTCAGTCGCCTTCACACTAAATGTGGCGCAATGCCTTTTTAGTGTAGATTCACCGGGCCGTATAGCCCGGCCAAAAATATCAGTTAATGTTCCCCAGTCGTGATTCTACGCTTCGGCGGAGCCACGACTGGTTTAATACTCTCCGCCCAAAGGCAGAGAGCTGACAGGGTTAAGGCTGTCAACTGGGCGTTGATTGCAGTATAGAGTCGCCTCGAACTTAAGGCAAAATGTGGCACAAGGCATTTTACTGTGGATTTCTGTCTAATGTTCCCCAGACGAGGTGCTATCATTCGACGAAGCCTCGACTGGGTTAATACACTCCGCCTGACGGGAGAAAGCTCGACAGTGCCAATGACAGTTACTGGGTTTAACTGCTCTCCGGAAATCATGCAAGTAATCACATATAACAAGAGGAAGAGTCCATTCCTCGTAGGACAGCACCATAAAATGCATGTCATGAAATTAGCTGAAATATATAAATTAAGCTAATTATATTGTTCAGACTATTTTCCTCTTCTTTGTTGCCATATTCACGGCGTTTCGATGTTGTACGTTCCAGCCTTCTTCAAGTGATTAGATTTTATCTATATTTTTTGATTAAGTATTTTAATTATTTATAGTATTTACATTGTTTGGACTGTTGTTCTCAGAAATATAACAAAGACCGTATAAACTCAACTTGGGCCTGTTTGTGGCACTCATAAACGTACAGATTTATCGCCACTGATCAAATTTACCAACTCATTTATATGGTCACGTTTTGATCTCCACAAGGGCTCAACAGAAATGCAGAAAGTATATTTTTCCATATAGAGGAATAGAGTTAAACAATAATGCATCCTGCATCTTTAATGACTTCTTACCTAGTTAACTTATACAGCGAGACGATACTATGAGAACAATAATTCCTTACTAGAATTAATTGTCGGTGGACATAGTCTTTCTAATACAGCATACAAAGTAAATGGTGTTTTATTTATATTTTCTAATGGTATAACCCTCAAGACAAATACTGTAACTGATGAGCAAGGGTTGTAGTGAGAGGAGAAAGGAAAGAAAAAATAGAAGAAAAAGTGAACAATATCCAGATCAATCTGGGAATCAAGAGATAAAAGATGACAATTGACGTTGCACTTAATATTTGGCAGATGAAATGAAGGGAAGAAATATACCGAAGGAAGTTACGCAAGCGGCAAGTTCGAGAAGTTTGAGTAGAAGTAGCGGTTACATTTGCCTATTTTGACGGTAAAAAGGTTAGAGCTGGTTGCCAGTCTAATAGCACGGAAACTTTATGTAGTCGGGGCATCAGAGTATGAAGCTCGTCAGTCCAAAACCCGTCAAAATATTTCTAGAATTGACGACGGGAAGCCACATCTGGTCGTCGAGAATGTGACTGAAGTCGAGCTGCCAATTAGTGATCGATTACATTGCTTTTTGTTAACCTCTGTTTTAGCTCGGTATTGAACCCAGAACTATTTTGGTCAAACTACTTGATCAGATCAATACATTTTATCTACGGGGCTATGTGTCTTTGCAGCATGACTGATGGAACCAGAACAGTTTACCTCAATGAACGAAATAATGAGTTCAGTTTCTAATATTCTATACTAATCACCTGAATAAGGTCAGAGTGTACAACGACCGAATTCTCGTGAATATGGCAAGAATGATGAGGACAACAGTCGGAACAATGTAAATAGTTTAAATAATTACAATATCTGTTTTCAGAAATACAAACAAAAGATTACTTTTGTATACAAACGATTTCTTAGATCAATTGTAAAGAATAATTTTGAGTGAATGAGGAGTGTAGTTTTTAGTGAAAACCACACTTTTTTTCACCTTATGAACCAGCCGAATCACAAGCGGAGAACTGTATCGGATAACAGGAGCTATTTTACTTGAGGACAAGCAACAGCGGAAACAAATTGAATTTTGTCTGTGTGTATGTGTGTCTGTGTGTGTGTGTCCGTTACATATAGACTCCGAAACGGCTGAAACGATTTTCTTGAAAATTTACACAGTTGTACGATAAGCGCCTCCGAGTGTTCTGGGCTATGTTTTGTCTCGAGGTACCCTCGATAAATATCGAAAATCGAAAAAATCGGGTTATAGAAGGAGTGGTCCGATTTTAATCAAATTTGATACACTCATAGACAAATACATAAGAAACGATATTCAGAAGTTTCAAGTTTGCAGATCTTGCAGTGGTGCATGAAGTCAATAATATATATATATATATATATATATATATAAGGCAACATGTTGTGTGCGTGTCTGTTTATCTGCCTGTATTTTTTAACTCTTTTATTTTAGTTTTTGCTTCAGGTTTGGCTCTAAGTAAGAACATTGTAGTTCTTAGTCTCAGCCATAATACCATTTACTCAGAGGACTTATTTAGCCATCCAAATTCAGTTTACGACGAAAACACTTATTTGATATTGATGCCAGAAAATCCATACATTCTTCTTTCAGTGTACGGTTTCGCTTTAATTGGAAACAACTATTGCGTTTTAGTCTTTCGGGCCAATTTCCAAAGAGTCTGAGCTCCAGGACTATGAATTGGTTTTCAAGCTTTCATTACACCCGAGAAACGCCGGGTTATAGTGCTAGTCACATATAATTAGAAGCGAAACTAATGATTAATAAAGATGTTAACATTCCACGCTACATGACATAAAAAATGAGTAATCAAGCCATGATCATTCTTGTAAAGAGCAATAACAGCTACTGAACTTGAGAAACGTTTTTGGAGATTGTAGTTATCAGCCAATCAAGGAAATGGAAGGAAGTTCCACTAACAGGTAGTGTGAGAAAAGAAACTGTTACAATAGAAGAGTATGTTACATTTTGTTATTTCGACGGTAGAAACGTGACACGTTGATTTTAATCTAGTACACGAGTAAATACCTGTGTCGTGGAAACAGAGAAAAACTTCTCAGAGCAGTTGCCATGCAAATGCTTGTAGAAAGGTATGTCTAATACTTTAAAAGTATTCCTAATATATTAAGAGTAATAGTCGTATTAGACGTTTTCTTAAAGGGAAACGTCTATTACTACCATTACAATTAGAATTTCTGAAACTTTAGCCCTTGCTCGAAAATTTACAAATAGATCCTGTTGAAAGGTCACGCAAATACTTCCGCGGGGTAAGTCAGGTGAGTCATGTTGATTTAATAGTGGAGCAGATAATTACTTCGCCAACCAAATTTGGAACTACAAAGCGGAGATATATTTATAAAGAACAAAAAAAAGTTATATAATTGCTGGTACTTCAGTCAACAATGCTACAGCTTGAGCGGCTGTTCTAAATCTTCCTTTCAATAAGGATGTTAAAGTAAATGCATGTTTCCTTTTGATGTCACTGTCCTTCTTTACTATTTTTTAAAAAACCCCTCAGGGAATGTAACTTCGTCTTTCGAGGATGTCACAAAGTTAGGAAAACGTTTTCTATCATTATTATAATCTCACAATCTTCTTTCATTTCTTCTTCTTTTCTTCCTTTCATTTTTTTTCTTCGTCTTCTCCTCCACCGCGTTCTTCAATATATCCTTTTTTTTCAATATGGTGACTATCATATCTTTTTTTTTTTTTTTTTTTTCATAAGCGTTTCACCCCGAGCAAGGCATGTCACTGCCACTACTGTGCAGGGGACTACGTAGAGTGGAGAAAGGCTGATTAAATATAGGAAATGACAGAGGGTGGGTGATAGGCGGGTAAGGATACCGAGAATGAGGGTTGGGTAGATGAGAGTGTTGTGAGAATATTTGGGAGTTAGTGTGATAGGAGGTGTCTATTGACCCTACATTTAAACACCTGGAGATTGTAACTGTCGGGAAAGCAGACTTGTGGAAGGGAGTTCCACAGGCGGGAAGCGCGAGAAAAGAAGCTGTTGGAGTAGAATTTACGGTTACATCTTATTTGTTTAACTGTAAAAGGGTGGGACCTAGTTGCTAATCTAGTATCTCGTGTAAATTCGTGCTTAGGCGGCACCAGTGATCTAAGCTCATCGGAGCAGAAGCCATGAAAGTACTTGTAGAAGAGGCACAGGGAAGCCATATCACGCCGGTGTGAGAGCGGCTGCATCTCTACATTTAATTTTGCTATAGCCTTTAAGTACCTCTTACCATTTAATCGTCACGTTTTGCCGTTTTTTATCATTTAGATAAATACTTTTATCTCTATTGCCCACTGCATATATGTATGTTAAATTCTCTAAGCTTTATTTCCTTGTGATTTTTTTCAGAAACTTCCACTTCTTTACTTGATGAAAAGTCTGTTAATTTTTAGGTTTAATTATCTTAAAATTATTTTTATCGCTTGCTTGTTTTGCTTAGAGAACACCGGATTTCGTCAAGGCTGATAAATCATAAAGCATATTACTCTTTCAAACAAAGCAATAAATATGGTAATTATTAATGTATGAGTTTCAGTAATTCACCATCTAGATCCGGCCATTCAAGATGGCAGATAAAACAACAGATAAAACCAAGGCGCCTTGCGGAATGTAAAGGGTAACGAGATAATTTTTTATATAGCAGATAAAAATCAAAAGGGAATTGAGTCACATTTAGGAACTGTTCGGCGAAATAAATAAGTAATTTGTTTTTTGGATTATCAATTTTAATGGCGGCTGTATCATCTTAATAATGAATCATACTTTAGAATTAATAAATTTTAAATAATGCCCTTAGATTTTGCACGACAATCGCAACATACACAGTGGATAAAAAAATGATCTTTGTGACAACAAGCTTGCATACTGCAGCAATAATACAAAACTTATTTTAGGATTCGATTAACCTATTCTACCCAAGCCTACGGTCCTCCTGCGATTGCACGTATTGAATATTACATCTTTTGATTGCTAAAAAATATTTTATATGTTTTTAATCATTTCACAACATGTAAAGCGAGAAGGCCACCAAACACAAGGAAATACAGGGAGAGAAAGAGAAAGAGTAGAATCTCAGATAGGGCAAGAATTGAGGGAGGTCAAAAGAAGAACAGGATTCACAAAGATGTAAAATGGCGATTGACGTTGCCTTCAAATATTTAAATATTGTAGTCATCAGGGAAGCAAGTAAAACGGAAAGCAGTTCTACAGGCGGTAAATGCGAAAAAAAGAAACCGGTAGAATAGAAGAGGCGGTTACATTTGTCTATTTTAACACTAAACGGGTGGGACCTAGGTGGCAATACTAGAAGGGACTTGCACAAGCGTGAAGTGCAAGAGAAGAAACCGTTAGTATAAAACTTACGGCAACATCTAGTCATTACAACCGTAAAAATTAAACTTAAATTTAAGTTGTCGGGGAACAAAATCAGATCTAAGATTTCAAGAAATATTTTTCACATACAAATTTTGCTAAAAATAATTGAAAACTGTCGGATAAGCTGCAAAATGTCATTGCATATAATGGCGAATATAAATAATATTTACCGGTCTATCGAACAAAGATTTTTTCCAAAAAATGCACTCTGCGTCTAATACAGCAGTATGTATATAGAATTAGTATCATATACGAAAAGGGCATGAAAACTATGTACAAAGTGGGTTCACAAAGAATCATTGCATCCGTAGAGACTACTGGAAGTGAATAAAATTGATATTAATAACAATATCCCCAAATAATTCTCTGTCCAATGCGTAGGTCTTCATAACAAACAGAATAAACTTCAAGCCTTGTCAATAATCATATATCAAACTATCTACTGTTTTACGGAGATGGCTCAATATGTACATTACGTCAAGTATTATAAAGTGAATTTTCTGCTACATTTTTTTAGAGTGTGTGATATATTAAGAGCTTTTATGTAAAAGGTTATGAGGAAAATCAGTCGTAGATCTCATCAGAATCTGTACCTATTCTGAAACCGACGCATATGCCTATTTACTAAGCTTAGATTAATCTTGATCAAGTACCTAGTGGATAGCAGCTGTATCTACGATGAAAATACTTGGAGAAAGGAAATTTCCTGTCACTACACATAAGAAGCCTTCCAATTACTAATTACAAAGTAAGGCAACTGGAATTGGAATTCTGCTCTTTAGTTCACAATGCTGAGCCGTTGTCTATTTCAATGCAATTACATAATATTTAATTGATACGCTTGTAATGACTAGATGTAACTGTAAGTTTTATAGTAATAGTTTCTTTTCTTGCACTTCACGCTTGTGCAACTCTCTTCCGGTGTTTTGATTACCAGTCAATTTTCTTCTCCAAAATACTAAATTCAATGTTGACTTTTTTATATGTTTTTATTCTTGTTCTTGTATTCTTCTCTTTACTTAATAACGTTCTTTTTTTAATAGAAAACATCCCTCCGACTTCCAATTCTGAGCCGTTATTCGTTAGACAACTACCACAACCAAGCTTGCAGTACCTGGTATATTGAATCGGTCATTCATTTAGCAACTGGACTCTTGTGGAACTCTCTTCGTGACTGCTGATTTCCAATCAACTTTTTGATATGGAACAGTTACTTCATCAGTATTTATTTCTGATTTTTAGTAAAACTATTTTTTCATCTTTAAAAGCATCTTGAAATTCAATATTGCTGGTATGCCCTGTTAAAGGTATTATAGGTCATATTCAATAGAGACCACGTCTATTTTCTCTCATGTATTTTTTTAATCTCAACTTGTACAGCGAGAATATTTTGAGGACCCTAGATTTTGTCATTGGAGGCCACAGTTTGAATAACACAAGGTATGCAGATGATACAGAGCTGATTGCAGACATGGAAAGAAAACTACAAGACATCATACAGAAGGTAGCTGTGGAGAGTTACAAAAAAGAACTACAGATAAACTTTAAGAAAAATGAATGCATGGTTATCAGCAAAATAATCAAAAAGGAAATTAATAGTGAGCATCAGAAAGATATAACTGAATTTTCTGGGACATTCTATGAGGAAGGAGGGCTTGGAGAACCTGATAATGACAGGAAAGATAGAAGGAAAAAGAGACAGAGGAAGGCAGCGGATAATATATTTGAAGGGCCTGATCAGGTGGATGACGGAACGGGGTTTGCGAGGTGTAACAGGAGAAAACATACTAAGAGTCATCAGGGACAGAGAGACTGGAGAACCATAATCGCCTACGTCCTGAAAAAGAATATTCTTTTAATCTACGAGGAAATTGTCCAGCTTTCACTGCCATACAGAACGGCTGTTATTAGAAAGAAGTTTAGCTTGTTCAAAACGCATGTTCCCTTGTTTAGCTTTCGAAAGGTAATGTTCGCACTTCCAAATCGCCTTCAGATTTGTTTACTCTATGCTGTCATCTTTAAAAACACTTCCCAGATTTTAATATTTCTTGACTTTAACTGCATTTATTCAAATAGAAAACTACATTTTAGGTATCAGTTTTGCTGACAGCCATATATGCTGCCTTCTCACAAATAAAGATAATAGTTTTATCTTCTCATTTCCCTCTTTTATTTGGAGTTCATATAATTCTCTTAATCATGAGGTTGCGTAATAGTTAGCAAGATTGTTCTTGCTAACATCCTTACAATCTAGAAGTGGGTTCGATTATCACTGGGTACCCTGAACTTTCGGCCTTGTGCCACATCTAAGAAACGCTTAGAATATTACTATATAGTTCTCTTCGTGTCTGAAAACCGAAGCAGTTAGTGAAGCGTCGCTGAACAAATAGTCAAGAAGGTCACACAAATTATTAAGTGATATTCATGAAAATATAGATTTGAATGATTGTCTAGCAGGTAACAGTTGTGGAATACCTAACTATACTAAATTTCAGTATTAAAATCTCTGATATTTTAGACCAAACTGGAAAATTCACAACTAGCTTTTTGGGAAAAGGTGCGTAAATATTTTCTCGAGTCAAGACAAATAAGTAGTTTTCATTTAATAGTTAAGTAGGATTAAAAATATAGTTGACATATATTTACAAGTGAAATAATAAATCGTTAAATTTTGCTCTTATAGATCGATATTTTACCAGTTATACTAGTGAATACACACACATATATATGTAAATATATATGCGAGTGTGTATGTGTGTGTGTGCCAGACTAAGATAAGTTATGCGAGTATATATATATATGTGTGCGTGTGCGTGTGTATGTGTGTGTGTGCCAAACTAAAATAAATTATACGAGTGAATATATATATATATGTGTGTGTGTGTGTGTGTGTGTGTGTGTGTGTGTGTGTGTGTGTGTGTGTGTGTGTCGCTGTGTGTGCGCTAGACCAACATAATTTAACGAGTTAATATATGTACCAGTCTAAGTTGAGTTCTGTTTAAACCCAGGTATACATTCAGTTATCTAAGTTTATGTCTGACAGAGAAGCCTGAAAATTGAGGTTAACTCTCGGCGGGATTTTGTTTTGTTTTAACAATTTTGTCCGGCTTTAATAATTTATCCTCTTAGATCGTTTTTCTATGGCCCGCGTCTGTTTTAAAGCGTAGTTGATCATAGTTTAGCAAAACTCCAACTCCCATGTGGTTCCTAGCAGTTTATGTTCCTTTGCCAAGAAATGGGGACAATTCATCCCTTTGGATGTAGTATGACTGGTCTTGGCTGTAATGGGCTTAACTGATGGAACTGAAAAGCACATGTGAACATTATTCGTGGAAGAAGTAAGAGAGTATCTCTGAGTAAGGGGTTGCTGTAGAACATAAAATGTAAATTTTACTTTAATGTAGGTGAGGATAGTTTGAAATGTTAATTAGCCAAATGGAAAATCCGATCCAATATTATAAGAGTTTTCTTTGTTATTACGGTTTAAAGCGAAGATTTATGTTTTGTGTTCAAGCAGATGAAGCAATTTATTAAAATCTTTGAAAGTCACTACTTAAATTCATGTTCTTGTTTTTGCAATATCTCGATAACAGTCTATACGTTAATCGTAGAATCCATTCACTTAAATTGGTATAAATATATGTGAAAATTTGATTGGACATTCTTTAAGTTTCTCACACGCCTTTCTGTTATGCGTACGTATAACTGGTACTATTGTTGTCTCAAAAACCATGTTGATCATCATAGCGCCGGGTTTTTTTTTTACTGCAATCACAATGCAAACATTGCTGCTTCACTAGCAGTGTGCACCAAAGAGGAACGGAGATTTCTTCCCGATTTCTCTAGTTCGAAGGTATTTCTAGGGCTAAAGAGGCTTTTCACTCAACACGCGACAGCGCACAATTGCCGAAAACGTCTGTATAAGTGGTTCGAGAAGTTTTAATGTGTTACACAGGTGAAGGAGCAAGATGTCCTCCACCCTCTACTAATGACAAGAATATTCAACAAGCTCAAGAGATGGAAATTGTGAAATGGCGAGTGATCATCGATGAGGTTGTCTGCATCACTGCTCGTTGTTCCCCCTTGGTACACACTTTAGCGGAGTAGTCATGTTTAAACTGTAACAAAAGCAAGAAAACGTGCGCAATCAAGCTCAAACCCCGATCAAATGACCTCGGTTTTATTACCTATATCTACTCACGTTGTAGTGCATTGGATATCGGCTCGGAACGACAAATTGGGGAGTCGAGTTCGAATTCCAGCTGAATTCATTGCATTCACTTACGCGCTAATAACTTTGGGAAAGGTATTAATCCGCCTATTCCCTCCAGTTATGGGTTAAATCAAAGGACAGATTGGGTTCTAAAGCCTTGGTAGACAACCAGTCTAAGCAATGGCAACCTACTGCGGAATAATCTTCTGCCCAGTCAGTCATGTCACTTTCGAGACATGATCGCCCCAACCTGTATTACGTATGGCACTTAACTGACTGACTACTCACGATTAGAAGAATGCGTGACAAACATACAGCCATGTTATGCTGAAAACGTAGATATTTTTTCTTACCCACGTAATTTTACATTATTTTCATGAAATGTTTTAAATTATTCGTTAAATAGAAAGACGTAATTGAATGTTTCTTTGAAAACCATTCTTTGTTTATAACATTTATTCCTCTGGTTTTGAAGCCAGTTATTGATCAGTTTCATTCTTTACCCTATGCTTTCTGATTTATAATCTCGATTTCCTTTCCAGATTTCTGTAATAAACTAACACGTATCTGCATATTTTCCTGTCTTCTTTTCGTATTTCTCTGTTTTTTGCATCAAATATGTGAGAATGTTCTCTAAAACATTGCTTCGTCACTTTCTTTACCTTTTCCTCTGTCGTTTTCATCGCATACTTTTCTTCCAAGCTTTTCCTTCACTTTTGCCAAATTTCAAAACATTTATTCCGTGTTTTTCCTCATGCACTTTATTTGTTCGACGCCATTCCGAAAACACACAGAGCTCTGAATTACAGAATCTTAATATATTCAGACAATATCCTCTCTGGCAACCTCATCTTGTTTCATCATAATATTTCTTCTAATGATCTTTTTGACTTTTCTAACATTGTCTTAAACAGTTATATGAAAAATGATCAAGAATCCAGGAAATATCCGATATTATATAGACATCATAGTTGTTTGAATAACAGTCTATTTGTCAGTGATCTGATAATTCTCATCTTCTATTTTAATACTTCGGCGCCATCATCAGTGAATAATGGCCTATAAGAGTTATTGAAAGAGCTACGACCTGACGATAGCTACGTAGACTGCAGCAATAAGATCAAGAATGAAACCAACATATCGATAAAAGAACACCAGTATAGGAACAAATGTAAAGATCTTTCAAAATCTAAATCTAGTTTCGTATATGCGTGAGTGTCCCAGATTCCTACGGGATTGCTTCAGATAAATACATGCTGGCTGAATTTATTCAGACGACTTCTTATACGGATTATATTACAAATTTAAATATCACGAAAACTATCGAATAGTATGAAAAACCTTTCTTAGTAGAATAAGTAAAACAATAGGATTGATTCCACTGATGGCACGTCACAAGCTTATTGCTTTTAAATGCATAGTTCTATTAAGACTTGTCACATAAGCTCTACATTTTAGTTCTATGAAATCAGATTCTAGAACTCTCTAGATTATTTCCACGGAGTTGAATCGCATTCATTTCCACTGTATTCTTTATATGAGAATAACCTTTTGCTCGGAGAGGATTTTCCATGGAACAGCTACTTTACATAATTCCGTGTGGACGACTCCCTGAAAATTATTATCTTAACTTCATGAAGTCAAGGCTCAATCAATAGTGTACCTTTTTTTCATCTTAATAGTAACCTCTTACCGGCTTCAACTTCCCTCATATCACACGGCTAATTAATCGTAGACATTTTATCAGTAGCTTTATCTTGAACAACGATTCATACTTTAACTAAATGAATTATGACATAAAATATCAGAATGCAATGCTTTATACATGTGTTTTACTGTTTCTATTGTCATTGTCTTCCGTCTTCATTTTCTTCTACGCAAATTTTATTTCTTCAAATATTACTTCATTCGAATTCTGGTTCCCTCGTCTCTTTACAAGGTTTTACACTGTTATCGGCTTGATATATATATATATATATATATATATATATATATATATATATATATATATATATATATAGGTACAGCTGTCAAGTCCGTAAAAAGCGAAGATAATCCAACAAGATGAACTTAATATAAAATATAAATGTTACATATGTATAGAGAGTTTATTAGATGTTATCTAGAGCAATAGGGTTACACGTATATACGTATCCAGAAGCTTGTGAGTGAGCGTGTAATAACTTTATGCTCTCTATCTAAAAAGGGTGACGTCTTCGCGACTGGTTTAGATCCCCAACTGAGATAACGCCAATGTCTCTGTTTTTAAATTATTTTACTTATTTTCCTTTTCATTTTTAAGAAATGCTCATTCTGGAAATATTTATATAAAATGAAACGAATATAATGTGGTCTGATGAAATGAGTTAGTTTAGCTCCTGGAAATTAATTATCATTTATAACCAATCTAAAAGACATGTTGATTTTCGCTTATATATATATATATATATATATATATATATATATATATATATATATAAATTAGAGAAAATTTTCAAAATTCAAAGGTGTCGGATGTAGATTTCGACATAGGATCTCTAATAGAGACTCTACGTCACGTCAGCGACATTGTTTTTCCAGATGGCAAAGGCCCTGAGTTAGAGTGTGGAGGGGTTTTTGTTTGACAACGGTCACAAAGTAGAAAAGGACAGGGCTGGTAGTCGCGGGGTTACAGGGTGTTGAAATGGGATATTTAGGAAGGGGAGGAATAGGAGTTCATTTTTTTATAAAGATAGACAACTAAATGAGTTAAATTACTTTTTAAAGTTAAGATTTTGGTCTGTTTGAAGATGTGTATTTAGGCGAGAAGGAATGGTTTTCAATATAAGATTTAATTTTTTTTTAAGTTTATTTGATTAAACCTTTTAGGTAGAAGCGAGTTAAATGCCAATTACAGGAAGTTATCAGTTAAAAATTATTAGAGAAAAATATTAGAGAAAAAATATTAGAAAAAAAAAATATATATACATATATGAGTTAACCAAGGAAAAAGGGGTTTAGTAAAAGAATCCATATTTTCTAAAGATAGGCAATTAAAAGAGCTTGGGATAGGAAGGTAGGGGGGTTAAAATACTTTTTAGGGTTAACGTTTGGGTAAAAGTAAGATTAAAACTTAAATTGAATCATTTTAATTTATATTCTAGCATCTAGTTAACGGGGATTTAAATTCTAAATTTAAGTATTCGAATAATTTGCCTTGTGGCGGCACTTACTGATGAATTCCCTCCTAAGATTCAGTAGCCGGTGTTGGTGGGGGTATTTTAATATTGAAATTTTTCCAGTAAACATAGACAGCACCTATCACGAAAATTACTCGGAATACGGGCTGAACCTATCAGTTTCCAGCTAATTTATATATATATATATAGATATAGATATACTCTTCTTTTCTTGCGTTTTTACTTTAGTAGATAGAGTTGGCGCCCTGTTTGGGAAAAATTTAGCCTTTTAGCCGTTGGTGAAACTAAAAGGACCTCTAGTGGAGACAGGCCAGGGCAATGATATATGGAGCTTGTGTGCTAAGCAGGGTACTAACAAGACCAAACGAAATACATGGTATTACATTTTCGGACTTTGCTTTTAGACAACTCTCTATTGGTCTTTCTTGACATCTCTTCCAACTTACTTTAAACTATTTTATTATTATTTTTATTCTATTTATTTTTATTTCGAAGCCTTATTTCTTTCGTCTACTCCTTGAAAATCAATAGTAAGCATTTCTTTCATAACTCATAACTTGCAACCCGTCACATTATTCATTTGATAATTACTCATATTATACTGTACACCCAGCTCTCATTCATATCCCATCCATCAATCTCGCTATAGAATATTCATATGAAAACCGAACGCTATTTTTCCCTCAGGTAAAATACAAGTGCATTACGATTAATCAAATAGATTATTCCTCTTTAGGCAACAGTCATATGCAGTAAACCTTCTTTTCTAACATTTTTCTTATTAATAGCATTTATTTTTTATTGCTTCTTTTTTGCGAACAGATATAATTTGACTCAATTGAATTTAATTCCGCTTGTCTTTGTAAGATTTCTGTGAAATATTCCTCTTTCTACTAATGTTTATTTGTTTACGTATTTCTGCGGTCTCCATTCCGGTTTGTTTTCTTCTCGATTGCCTTGCTTTCTTGTAACAACAGATTCTCAAGAGCGTTCTTCCTATTTAAGTTCGACATTGTACAGGGCAGAAAAAATAACCAAATAAAAACAATTAGAAAAGAAAAAAAGAAGTGAAATATTTAGAGAGAACATGGATTGCATAAAGATAGACAGAGTAAAAGTTAGTGTGTGTGTGTGTGAGAGAGAGAGAGAGAGAGAGAGAGAATATACAGTTACAGAATGGACGATTCCAGCTGTCGATTCTCACATACATCTTTCTTCTTTTCACAACAAAAAGAATCGACAGACAGCGTGTATTTTCTTTGTTTCATGTGCCATAGAATATTGGATATTTATGCAATAAATAAATAAAAGTCAAATCTGTTATATATAATATAATAAATATATAACTCAATGGGATCGTATGAAATGGGCTGTTGTAAATATTTTGTGTATTGGGACTAATAACTGAAATTATTTGGTTTTCTACAAATATTACGTTTCAGAGTACGGGGTCTAAACAAAACTACAATACATATCAATTGGACAATTATTCTTCATCTAAGTAGTCCCCTTCTAAAACGATACGCTTTATCAAGCATCGTTTACATTGACAGAAGCATTCCTGGGATTCTTTTCGGATTTGTGATCATAAACGCTGTTGGATTTCATTATTTTCTTATAATCATTTCACGTCAAGCAATGCAGTACTTTCTCTGGTGCACAGATGGTTGCATAGAAGGAGAGCGGAGAGAAAGAGGAACTGATTACAGTGGGTGTCGCAGAAGAATGGGTTACGTGAGGGTATAGCGAAAAAAGAAGAGAACAAGATACAAGGGTTGTCGTTGAAAGGATGAGAATAAGATGAGAATCAAGCCGATAAGAGATAGTAATTGACATTGAATTTAAACTCTTGGAGATTTTAGCTCTCCGGGAAGCAAGTATACGGAAGGAAGTTCCACAGGGGGGAATTGCGAGAAAAAACGCTGATAGAGTAAAAGTGGTGGTTGCATTTGACTATTCTGACTGTAGAAAGGTTGGAACCTTATTGCCAGTTTGGTAGCTTAAGTACGTTTGTGTGGGGGGCATCAAGGAGCTAAGATCGTCGAAGTAGGAGTGAAAACATTTATAGACGAGACAGAGGAAAGCCTCATGCTGTCGGTGAGAAAGTGGCTGGAGTCAAACTGCCAGGTCAGGTCCATCACATTGCAGATTCGTCTTTTGTCGAGAACCCATAGATGAATAGTAGGGGCGCCCAAACAGATGACAACAGTATTCAATAAGTAGATGGATGATAGATTTGTATATATATACAAGATAGATCCAGACGAGAAAAACCTTCTGGCTAGACACGGAGACTTGAGCTTCATACTAGTAGATTTAGCTTACGATTCAACGTAGTCGTTCCACTTGAAGTAAGATGAGAGAGTGAAGCTGAGGAGATGCAGTTTTGTTGTTTTCGGAGAGAATAGCAGTGTTGTAGAAGGGATTATCTATGGTAGTTAAAAGGTATCAGCTTTGTTGTGGAAGCAGTAAAACTTTACGATCCATTTCTTACCCCAGTTCAGGACAAATTGAAGGTTCCATTCAAGATCAACAGTGCAGTTAGTTTTGTCACCTATGGCATATTTCTTATTCGAGCGGGAGTAAATGGTAGTGGCCTCTGCGTAGATGCCTACTTGGATCAATGAGATCGTTGATGAAAATCAGAAACAGCGTTGGACCTAGAATAGAGTCTTTAGGGACAACTCCGTTTGTATGATAGGATCTTGAAACGTGCCCATTGAATTCGATATTCATTTCGGGATTGGATAGGAACAAATGGATTAAATCAAACAAGCGTCCAATTATACCATTCCCTGCAGCTTGCGCAGTAGGTCAGGGTGCCAGGATCTGCCAAATGCTTTAGAGAAACAGCTCCAGCTTAACCGTTCTTATAGAGAGACTGGTATATTTTCGCTGATGGTCGTTAGCATATCAGCGGTAGACCTGTCGAAGCGGAAGCCATACTCTTTGTCGGAGAATATGCTGGGAGCTGTGTGATGTTGTATTGAGATTGTGTATCTCATGTATAGTTGAGTACACTATCCTAAAATTTGTCTTGTAAAGACAAGTTAATGCATACATTATACGCTTTTTGCATTATTAAGAATTTCTAGCACCTGAAGAAGGCCGGAGCCTACAACTGCCGAAACCTCATGAAAATTGCAATCGAGATGAAGACAATAGTCTGAATAATGTATATAGTGTAAATACAACCTAATCTCAGGAATATAGACAAATACATTATACTCTGTTAAAAAGCAGCTTCTATAAACAGTGGGTATTCAGCAAGTTGATGAACATGGCTCTCCACAATTTCCTGTTTTTGTTGTTTTTAACATACATTGTTTGTTTGCGCTCCCACTCAAAATGTGTTCTGCCACCCATTAACAATCTCTACAAATAGGTAATACCTTCCTTTCCTCTTCTTTTTTCTTGCCTTCACTCAGTCCTGTGAGTATCAAATTTGGGACGCCCTCTTTCCTCATTATGTGCCCAAAAATTGTCAATTTTCTCTTTCTGGGGTTAAGTATAAGTTTTCATTCTGTTTCAAATATCTCTAGAACTTCATCTTTGCTCACGTGTTCAGTCATTTGTATCCTCAATTCAATTCTTTAGAATCAATATTTCTTCATCTGGAAGATTGTCCAGCATTCACTGCAATATGGGAGTAATGATATCGTATGACAGCTACGTAGCCTTTTGATGTTTCTAAGGATATATTTCTGTTTCTTAATATGTTACCCGATCTGTGTATGACGATAAACTAAGGCTTGTGTTTGGGAGATTTTGAGGAGCGTAGAACCACCTCTGGTGATGTTTGTGTAACAGATTTTGGCAAATAGTTAACTATTTTAAATATTTGAACTATCTGAAATGAGTTAAACACAATGAAAGTATAAATATCTTTATAGCAAAAATACTAGATAAGTAAAAAGAAATACCGAAATATAATTTTAAAATATAAAACATATAATGAATTATTAGTAGTACATTTTTGTAAAAGAAATTATCAATGCTCGCAAAAAAATTGATTTTTACATTTAATGACCCATATAATGAAAATGAAATCAGCGTTATATCCATTCTTGCTCTGCGACGTTCCGCCGTTTCCCAGTATCAGGATAATGGAATGAAGTCAATGGAGTGCCGATATGTTAAAATGCCGGGATCAATTATATGTTTGATATTAAATTTCAGTGATGAAAGCCTTTAGCCTGTTTCTGTATGGATAGGAAGTGAACAACAGGCATGCAAAAATAGAAAGGGGTGTAAGACAAATATCTGTTTTCTCACCGGATTTTTTCAACCTGTACAGCGTGGCAATTATCATAAAAATAAAAATCTTGCTAGGATTCGACATTGGCGGCCATAATCTCAACAATATCAGATACGCGGATGACACGGTGCTGATAACAGACACTTAAAAGAAAAATGCTGAAACTTCTACAGAAGTTATCAAAAGAAAGTGAAAAGAAAGTACTGAACATAAACCTCAAGAAAACTGAATGTATGGTCATCAACAAAAATAGGAGACCAAAACTGCAAGTCGTAGAATCTACAATAAAACAAGTAACAAAAATCAAATACGTGGGAAGTATTTTGACAAAGGATGGAAAGTGTGACATGGAGATCCAAAGACGCATTGGCATTACCAAAGACGCATTTCAGAAGCCAACTATAGTACTGAAAGACAGGAAAATCTCATTAGAAACAAAGAAAACAGTGCTGGATTGCTATGAGATATCTATCCTTCTGTATGAAAGTTAATGCTGGACGGCTTGAGGCAGCAGAAATGTAATTTTACAAAATAATGCTGAGGATACGATGGCCGGAGCACGTGTGCAAAGATGAGGTGTTGGAAAGGGTGCAAACGAGAATAAAACTGAAAATACATTTCAGGAAGGGAAAAATTAGGTTCCTGGGACACGTAATGATGAAGAAGGGTCTGAAGAACTTGATACTCACAGGTCGGATAAATGGAAGGAGAGACAGGGGAACGCACCATGAGACTTACATGTTAGGTTTCAGCAAATGGTTGAAGGAGTGGGGCTTAAAAGAGATACCCAGAGAAAAAATATTGAGATTGAAAAGAGAAGTCCATGATCGCCTACTTCCTGAAGGGACACGGCATAGAAGAAGAAGAAGAAGAAGAAGAAGAAGAAGAAGAAGAAGAAGAAGAGGGAGAGAGCCTGTTCTTCTTTCGGTATCGTTTAAGTGTTTTTTTTTTTTGCTGTAATGTGCTGCTTAGTTCCACGGAACGATATAATCAACAGTCTCTACACCCAGGACTTACAGATAACCGTATCAAAAATAATGACCAGATATTCCCTAAGTGTTAGCTCATGATTTATCTTCTGTCTTTGAGAAGAAAGGATATTTGGTCTCCAGACATCATCAGATCACATCTTGGTAAGTAAGCTAATGTCACAGCTATTTCTCCGGTCTAAAGAGTAAGTTCAGATATGCAAATCTTAAAAGAACTTCCAGTCTGTGGTTAACCGGGGCAATATATGGCATGTTAATTTTACAACTCTAAAACGAAACTGTTCTATTTTATTCACCTTAGAGAAACTTAGTTGTCTATCATTATAATGGCTGATACTAAGTTGTAACCTCTAAGAATGTGGCACATTGCGTATTGTGCTTTCCACTAATATGAAGTGGAATATTCATAGTGAAACAATTGCTAAATATGCCTCTAAGAAACTAGTTCACTGTATTGTAAAAGAAAATGATCCCATCCCAGATTCTATTTAAATCTTACTTTGTTGTCTGTCAACCATCACAGGTAACCTCTCCTGCCTCACATAAGCATGGACCAAGCGATTCTCCCTGAGTGCAATACACTGCGCCTCCTCGGCCTTACCCTCTCTTCTGATCTCAAGTGGAACCGCTACATCGAATCCCTAGCTAAATCCACTGATAAGAAGGTTGAGTCACATTGTCGATCCAGGATGTTCTTTCCGCCTGAATCCATCCTGCATATATACAAGTCTACCATTCGACCCTGCATGGAGTACTGCTGCCATTTATGGTCAGGCGCCCCTGCCGCTCACCTCAGTGTACTCGACAGTCTCCAAAGGAGAGTTAGTAACGTGATAGGTGCTGACTTGGCGGCTCGACTACAGCCACTTTCCCACCGACGAAATGTCGCCTCCCTTTGTTCTATAAGTACATTCATGGATTCTGCTGAGACGAACTTAAGTCACTGGTGCCTCCTCAACAGGTGTTTACTCGTGCAACCAGAATGGCAACTGGGTCCCACCCATTCACAGTTAGGTTAGACAAATGCAGACGACAATTCTACTCCTGCAGCTTCTTCTCTCGCACTTCACGCCTGTGGAACTCGCTCCCATATTCTTGCTTTCCTGACGGCTACAACCTCCAGAAATTTAAATGCAATGTCAATACTCATCTACTAACCACTTGACTCTAGCCCTTCCCCCACCGCGTATATCCTTCCCTTTCTCTCCCCCCTTGCAACTGTCATTACACCTGCATTTTCATCTTTCTATTGCTTCTTTCTAATTGGTTTTTAATCCCCTTCTACCTCCTCTAATTAATTTTTTTTCAGTTATGTATCCCCGCGCACATCAGTGGCATTTACGCCTTGCCCGGGGTGAAATGATTAAAAAAAACCTAAAAGAATAATCAGTGGTAATATCACCACTTGTCTGTCTCCTATCATTCACATTGAACATTCTCCTATGTAACTATATTTCATCAGCTCTTATATATAAAATAAAACATATTTATCGGCCTAATATTTATTCGGCTTATAAATATAAAGAGTTATATACATTTAAATGTTGATATATTCAGACTTTCTGAAACTGGTCAGTTTGATATTTGTCTATACTTCTGAGATGAGGTAGTATTTACAGTATTTACATTATTCGGATTGTTGTCCTCATATTTGTTGCCATTTATACGATGTTTCAGACGTTGCACGCTCCAGTCTTCTTCAGGTGTCTTTAAACATACATGGACCAGTGGATATAGGCGCTGGTTAGTTCCTGTGCCTTAACCCAAAGTGTTGTGAAGTCAATACCAGACTACAGCAGAGGTGAACAACTAGCTTGGAGGGTTAGAGGGAGATAACTCATTACTTCTAATCGAGGCTTTAGGCATGGAATGAAGATGATATACCCCAGTGATTGTAATAAAGGTTTCGGTTCTAAATTTCTAGCACTGTGGTCAGTTTGAGTTATTCTAAACTAAATATATCTCGCCACAACTGTCAGTATAACGGTGATTTTCTAAGCTACGCTTAGACGTACAAATGCTCGAAGGTACTGGGCGCACAATTAGGACCGATCTCATTACTCAGTTTTTCTAGCGAGAGAAGATTGCTAATATTTACACCAATTCGCGATGCCTTAAATGGTAGCGTAGACGAAGCAGCGAAAGTCTGGAACACCCAGTAAGCATCGAAATTCATCCCACAATTATAACTGATCTAGTTATATAAGTTTTCTAAACATTATAAAAATGATTTCATAAGCATAGCTTAGATGTGGCACAAGGTAGAAATTATGGGGCACCCAGTGAGGATATAATCTAATACTCAGTCGTCACTGATATTAAGCGAGACAAGTTTGATAATCATTGCACACCACGTCGGATTGTTCAACAACCAGCTTGATAATGTTTGAGTTATTTATAAAAGAAATTAATCTGACATGGCAACAATAAGATATCATATAAATTAATTCAGAATTAGTTTCAGTCTTGCAAATCTACGAGAGGCCGAAAAATAATAAATAACAAAAAAAATAGAAATTGTCAACAACGAAAGCCCCCCCCCCCAAAAAAAAAGAGCATAACGAAAACTGTATCAAATGTTCCGCTTTGTACTTGTTTTGTTGTTGTTTTGTCTAAATTCTTCTTCATTCAATTTAATTCATTAAACAAAATGAATATTTTCGTTTTCTTTCTAGTGTGACAAACATCTTTTTGTTGATTAATATTCTCCGCATTTATTTTGCATTAAAAACGTTCAATATTTGATTAATGAATTCTAATCGTTACAAAAAAGAAGTCTTTTCGCTAATTTATACAAGAATTTTTATGCTGAGACAATGACTTTTTTATGATCTCAATTCAATGATTTATTTAATTGTTTGTACGTGTGGGTGTCTGGTAGTAACTTTAGCTATACGACGGTGACAAACGTGTTCGAATCTCTTCATGTTCCATCTGTGAAGCCGATCGCTCTCTGATAATATCGGTCTAATAGATAGATTCCCGTAGCGTCGGTACTTTTGTAAAGTACTTAAAAACACTTACCACACACTGACCGAAGAAAAATGAAGTAATAATGAGTCAAACCTGTTTCAAAGTCGTCGCGAAGTAACAATTTATCAAATAAGATTATCTATTCTCTACGCAAAATCAGTAGTATATGGTGATCTTAGTTACATATTTGCATATTTTACGTGCCACGTCTATTGAATACGTTGGTGATCTCAGACTCTTTGGACGTTGGCACAAAAGACTAAAAAGCAATAGTTGTTTCCAGTTAAAGCGAAACCGTAGACTGAAAGAAAAATGAATGGATGTAAGTCAAATTTTGATTTCCTACTATCGATATCAAATAAGATTTTTTCGTCGTAAACTGAATTTTGAAGGCTAAATAAGTCCTCTGAGTAAATTGTATCGTGGCTGAGACTAACAACAACAGTTATACTTACTTAGAGCCAAACCCGAGGCAAAAACTAAAATAAAAGGGCTGAAAAAAATACAGACATATAGGCAGATAAACAGACACACACACAAACATCTTGCCTTTTATATTTATATATTATCAATTTTCTGCACTATTGTAAGAACTGCAACCCTGAAACTTCTGAATATCATTTCTTATGTCTTTGTCTATGAGTGTATCAAATTTGATTAAAATCGGGTCACTCCTTCTATGACCTGATTTTTTCGATTATCGATTTTCGATATTTATCGGGGGTACCTCGACACAAAACCTAGCTAAGAATACTTGCAGGTGCTTATAGGACAACTGTGTAAATTTTTGAAGAAAATCGGTTCAGCCGTTTCGGAGTCTATAGGTAACGGACACACACACACACAAACACACACACACACATACAAACACCCACACATACACACACAAAGTTCCATTTATAAAATAAGTTTAGATTGAATGTTAACTTTTTCATTCTGTTGTAAATTTTGTGTTCATGTTCTTACCAGTTTCTCTAACATTCTCTCGTTGATCAGTTGTTCAGTCTGTAGTACTTTTCGCATCCGTCCTTATAACCATATTTCTGTTGCGTCAAGTCTTTTCTTCATCTGTGATGATATTTTTCCAGTAATCCTCGACACAAAGTAGGACAGATATGACATAACATTTAAGTAAACAATTGCAGTATAAAACCTCTTTTTTGCCTTAATTGTCTTGAACAAACACAAACATGCAGAAGCGCAAAACTCGAAAAGCCAGCTATTGATAAGGTTTAGAAAAATGTTTAGTAATCGTGATATTCTATCCAGTTTCTCTGCAATTCGATTATCGAAAGATTCGATAAATATTTATGTGACTCCATAGAGTAAAGCTAATAAACAAATTATTCATTTTTACAAATCCTTCATATAAATTGTTATAAATACCGTCGGATTTTCAACCTAGCTACACTACTAGAGATCATGAACTTTGACCTTATTCAATTTTCGTAATTTCGGATATAAGTAAAAATGTGTTCAAATTTAAGCGTGTTGTAAAATGTAAAACTTTCCTTAATGTATGCTAAATAATTTCCTACATATCTTATTGTAATTGCTTGTTCGCTGTTCTCGAGTTTCTAATATTTCATTAAAAATACTAATATTAGTCTTTATAAAAAGTCGTACATATATATTTCCTAGTTTTCCAAAAAGCACAAAATATTCATGTAACCACATTTATTTTAATTATATTTTTGTGTTATGTCATTTCAGGTATAGTTGGAAATTAGTCCGAATGGATAACTTTCATAAATATTTAGAGGAAATTTTAATATTCACTTTGTTAAAACTGAAAATACTCTGATATAAATTCATTTTAATTGATACTATTTCGAAGACATGCATCTGACCACAATAGGCGCCTATTTGCCTTTTCCCCTAATGCGTGTAATAGGATCCTGAATGAAGCCAGGCGGTTCTTTGCTAAGAGAATGAAGCAGCGCATAGCTGACGGCAAGTTTGGCTCCAAGGACTATTGAAGGCTGTGCAAACCTGTGCTGAACAACAGTAAACCTTCCATCCCTCGCTTAATCAATGAATTTGAGATCCTCACAGCATCAAGGACTACGAGCAACCGACTTCCCTCTTAGAACTGAAGCTCAACTGAAAGATGTTTACATTACCCCGTCTCTGTTATCTAAGGTAATATCAAAACTTGACCTCCATAAGGCATGAGGAAGTGATGGAATCCTGGTTATTGTCTTTTAAAAAATGTGCCCCTGCTCTTCTGTGTCTTCTCTAAACTGTATAATTACTGCCTTTCTGCTTCTTGTTTTCCTGCATGCTGGAAGTCCTCTTTTGTGGTTCCTGCACTGAAGAGCTTGGAGGAACCCTAGGACCTAACCAACAATCGCCTTATCAGCCTTCTACCAATTTTCGGAAATGTGTCCGAGGCTATTATCAATTATATACTGCCCATAAACTATTTTCAGACAGGCAGTACCAGGTCTACAGCCGATATCACGCAGTTTATATAATATGATAAGTCCGACAAAGCTTATTACTGCTGTCCTAGATATTTCCTAGGCTTTTGGTAGGGTTTGGGACGCTGGCCATCTACGCAAGCTACAGGGTTCTGATATCACCGAACGCTAGCTTGAACTGATTCAATCTTTACTAGCTAACCGCATAATGAAGGTCGTTTTAAATGGATATGTCTCCCCATCCTACTAAACGCATGCTGGTGTCCCCAAAGGCTCTATCTTGGGCCCGACACTCCTCCTGATCTTCATAAATGATCTTCTAGACGTGATCAAATCCCAAGTAAGCATCTACGCCGATGACATCACAATTTACTCGCACATCAGTAAGAATGGACCAAGCGAATCTTCCTGAAAGCAATATATTGCACCTCTTCGGTCTTACTCTATCTTCCGATCTGAAGTGGAACAATTACATTGAGTCAATAGCTAAATCCACTGCTAGGAAGGTTTGGTCACACTGTCGGGACAGGAACTTTTTTCCGTCTGAATCCATCTTGCACATATACAAATTAACCATCCGTCCGTTCAAAGAATACTGCTGTCATATATGATCAGGCGCCCCTGCTGTTCATTTCAGTGTTCTCGACAGGCTCCAAAAGATAATCTGTAATTTGATAGGTCCCAGTTTGGCAGCTCTACTCTAGCCACTTCCCTACCGGCGGGTGTGGCTACCCTCTGTCTATTCTACAATTTTTTCATAGCTTTTTCTTCAACGAACTTAAGTCATTGTTGCCAACACCAGAAGAATTTACTCGTGTAAACAGACTGACAACACCCACTTACAGTTAGATCAACAAAATGTAGCCGACTATTCTACTCCCTCAGCTTCTTTTCTCGCACTTTCCGCCTGTGGAACTCTCTTCCATATACTTGCATTGCTGACGGCCACAACCTCTAGACATGTAAATGCAATGTCAATACCCATCACTCATCCACTTGACTCTAGTCCTTTCTACATCACCCCGTTATCTTGTGTTTTCCTTTTCTCTTTACTTTCGCAACTGTCTTCACACCTGTGTTCCAATCCTTCTCTTGTTCGTTCTCTGACACCCACTGTCTCATCTTTCTCTCCACTCTCCTCCTGACTAAAATGTTACTCTTATGTAGTCCCCTGCGCATCAGAGGTGGTACTACCTTGCTTGGAGTGAAAGGATAAAAAAAATACAGAGACCCTAATATGAAGTAACATCTCGGGAACAGGAACAATTAAGAGGTGATTTCACGCTCTTCAAAAAATCCGAT
The DNA here is from genome assembly GCA_037127315.1 of Ascarosepion bandense. Lineage (NCBI taxonomy): Eukaryota > Metazoa > Mollusca > Cephalopoda > Sepiida > Sepiidae > Ascarosepion > Ascarosepion bandense. The sequence goes on from JBBBDQ010000258.1 coordinate 611,787, forward strand.
ATCCCGATCAGAGATCTTGCTGCCGCTTGTAGTTTATCGTCATAACCAGAACTTTATTCTTGGAACAAAAGTAGTCATGCTGCGAAGAAAATTACAAGAAGAAAAAGAGTGTCCTACCAAATAAGCCAGCGAAATAAATAATTGCGTCGGCTCTTATATTCGCTGCAAATGTATATCAATTATCAATACATGAACACAATCGTATTTCGTGGAATGTCTCAGTAACAACTTTCTTATTGATTTTACTTTCTAGATCTATCTAAATAAATTTTAAACACATCAGATACCTTGGTGTGCAAATAATAAATTTAGTATGGGTGATACAAAAATTGAACTTAGTATAGGTTGTGCAGCCTGCGATAAATGGAAAACAAAACACGACACTTTAACCTAAAAACTGGCATTGTATTCACAAACAGCCTGGTCAAATCGAGACGTCACATGGTTGTTATGCGTAGCACCTAACTCTTATATAACTGCTTTAAGAGACTCAATCGTCAAACTAAAAGTTTCCTGTGAAATTACCACAGTAGCTCTATGCAGAGACCATTCTTCTTCAATCCCTATAAACCGGGAATACAGACTCTCAATCAAGTAACTAAAAAAAAATAACAGAAATCATTTCACTGGTATTTTTACAACAATGGCAACAAATAAAAAGGATATCAAATTTAACTCGACGAGAAAATAATCATATAGTCAAGATGTTGAATTTCCACAGCAAATGTTTTGGAACGAAGGTTAGCATCCACACTGGAAAAGTCAAATAAGTTACCAGATTTGAACAATGTGTTTCTTAAAAATAGAAAATATTTTAAAAGAAAGACTTTATAAATTCCAGATGAAAGTAGCATTGGCTGTTTGCTCATTGACTGTTGAATGTTTCCTTGTTAGGAAACGTCTATTAACATTATTAACATTAAATGCATTTTCATATGAAGTTTAGACGATGTATGCATTTGCAGAATGAACCTATTTAAGGAAATGTCTATTATTATCATTGCCTTTAAAGTCACCCTTTCTCTGAATTTTAAACGATATATTTATTTGCTGAATGTTTCATTATAAAGAAATCATTACCTTTAAATGCACCTTTCATTTGGCTTTTTGACGGTATAGGTATTAGCCAAATATTTCTTTATAAGGAAAATCAATTATTGCCATTCCTAGTAAATGGACATTTCATCTGAATTTCAGACGATATATGTATTTGATAGAGAAATATTTTGTAGACGACATTATTATGTTGCATCTGCTCGACTACATATTTTACGATTTCACGACATATCTCACGAATCAGAGATTATTCTTTGAATCTATTTAATGCACACCAATGTTTGGCATGAGGTAAAATTTTTATGAATCCTTTACCAAATCGATATATGCTTGTTGGTTTTATCGCCTTCAAAATATAGGTTTTGTCTTTAATCATTTAAGAGAATGCATTTGTGTTTCATCAGCGTGTCTGCTGCTGGCTTCCAGTAGATTGACATAGACGCCATATCGGATTAACAGCTTTGAAAGTCGGACCATATTTTTCTGGCCAGAATGTATCTTACATATTTTTAGGTCTGCCATTAAGTATTGTCTTGAGTATTGCTGCCACATTTTCTTTGATGTTCCTGCTATGTGTTCGGAGATTTTTTATGGGATCCAGAAAACAATCTGCAATGTTATTGGTCCTTAACAAGCATCTCGATTTCAGTTATTTTCCCGCGCCGCCGTAACGTAGCTTCTTTATAATACTTTTATTGTAATTGTTTTGGTGAATTTTACTCTGTCATGAGTAGATTTATGTATTTAGGCACCATGCGTACTTTCTGTGCTAACAATTTCTTCTATGAAACTTCTCAGTTGCTAATCTCTCTTCTGAGATTTGGCTTCCCAGTCAATTCTAATTTTCAAGAGTTTCAATGCAATGTCATTCGTTATCTTCGGTCTTTTCAATTATTTTCCGTTTATTTTCTGCTATCAACAGTAGCATATTTTTCTGATCGTCTAACATTTTGTGCCTCTTTGTGTGTTGCGGATTTATTGCAGTGCTTGGGTTGAAATCATTTAAATATATGAACCTATTTATTTTTCTTAGCTATAGATGTGAATATATAAATAAATATGAGTTTAATTTTGAAGATTCTCAGCTAGACTTGTAAATTAGTCACTGTATAAATTCTTCTATTTCGTCATTTGGTTAGGGTCAGTATTTCCGAGAACTATTTCTGTGCACCGCTGAATCAATATATCATTGCTCCGGATATTCTATTCGAAAAGGTAAATTTATCTTGAATTAGTGATGAGATGGACGAAATAAAGTAAAAGAAAAGTATTGTTTACTCTTTCGCTCTTATCTTTCTCTCTATCTTACTCCCTCTCTCTCAATATATATATATATATATATATATATATATATATATATATATATATATAATTCTCTCTTTTACTTCTCTGTACCACTTTCAATTATTTTGCTTTCATTCAAATATAAGATAACCATTATGATTCCATTATCTCACCAACCCCAGGCACGCTATTTATGAATCCTATTAGAATCAAAGGTAGATGATGTATATCACACCTGTAAGACGTCACAGAACAAATAGGAATTAAGAAAGGAAATCTACCTGTCTTCATCAAAGTACCATCATCATCAACTGACTATCTACTTTGCGTTTCAAATTTTAAGTTGGCTTACGTCGATATCACGATAAAACAACTGACGTCGTACGATTACTGAAATAAAGAAACGTCGATCCTGTAACAGTAACTAGATCGGTAACACTATCGTAATAACAGGTGTTGTAATTTTGTATATGCATTTGGTGTAACGGATAATGGTCCTAAATCGGCGACCAGACTACCAATTACAGCTGGATTCTTTATATTCGTTATAAGCGCAAATCCTACTGGGAACTTATAAATTCACTTTTAACCCCTAAGTTATGTGTTAATTCGTCGAACCTGTATCTTAAAATTCTTATCTCTAAAAAATATTACAATCACAAAATATTTTATGGCCATATATAACCTGCAGAAACGGTTTAGCCATAAAATGTCAAAAAATCATGTATGCTTTCAAGTACGAAGATGAAAAAATCTCTGCCATCACCTACTTTACCCTACTTCTTTCTACACTGTCCTGTAGATCCTTTCCTTTCTCTCCACCTTCGCATCTGTCACCACATCTGTAATCCCATCCTTCTCTTGCTCCTTTCTAAATTCTTCGTCCTTTTCCTCATTCTCATCTAATCCTTTTACTCTTATGTAGCCCCTGCACATCAGTGGCATTACCGCCTTGCTTGGAGTGATATGATTAAAAAAAGTATCTTTCAGGCAGACAGTCTTGACGTAATCGGAACATTTGCCTATTACTGTAATGTATCAGGCTACTTTTTGAAAGACATTTGTTTGAATTCTCTCCATAAGAGGAATAATCTAATTTGCTATTATGCTAGATTCTGCGTTGTAAAAGTACTCAAAAGTCGCTTCGTCAAAAGATAAGAAAATAAATTTTGTTCAGTAGAAATTTTAGAGTCACAGAAAGAACTGAATTTAAATTATACCTACGAATTGTATAAGGTAGAACTTTGCGCCCTCCCGTTACAAGTTTTGATATACATTTTTGGGCAATCTAATAGATGTGCGTTGTGGAGCCGAGTTCAAATTCCAGCTGAATTCACTGCATTCACTTACGCGCAAATAACCTTGGGAAAGGTATTAATCCGTCTATTCCTTCCAGTTATTGGTTAAATAACAGGTCAGATTGGGTTTTATAGCCTTGGTCGGCAACCAGTCTACCGCAGAAAGTAATGGCAACCTATTTCGGGATAATCTTCTGCTCAGTCAGTCATGTCTCTTTCGAGACATGATCGCCCAATCGTGAATCACGTATGGCACTTAACTGACTGACTGATAGTATCGTGGGGAATATCTTGTTTTCTCGGACCAATTTTGCGAATTTTCAGCTACTGAAACTGATGAAATATTTCTTGCTGATTGTAGTAACAATACAGATAATCATAAAATTAACCGATAGTAATGAACTATCAAACGAAGTGCAAGTTGTAAAGCAAAAAGATTGCGACTGACATTCAACAATAACAAAAAATCTTTGAAAATTTACCGTAGAAAAAAATTTAAAAACTGAGTGAATTATGAAAAGAAATATCTGAGAGTAATACACTCCCGATCAAAAATTTAAGACCACATAAAAATCGTTAAAAAGAATTTTTTTTAACGGATAGATTTTAAACTTCTCCCACTTAAGGTTATCAATACTACAATCTAATCGGTTATGGAAACAAAAAGCTACATTCCAAACATTTTATTTAGAAATTTACATTTTTATAAAATGAGGCGATTTACACATGATCAAAACTATAAATCCAGGGATATAAATTGTTAGATCTATGGTAATTCCAATGTGTTTAGTTCAGTTAGAGATTAGCAATGACTGCGTAAATATGTTACCATGCCTAAAGCAAGCAAACTTACCGAATTTGCGTGTTCTCGAATTCTAGAATTCCATAAACATGGTTTGTCAGAGCGGGCAATCGCAGCTAAGGTAAATCGCAGTAAAACTGTGATTTGCAATTTTCTAAATAACAGTGAGAATTATGTAAAAGCAAAATCCTCTGGTAGGCCCCCACCCCCAAATTTCTCCTGCATTAAGTAGGAGAATAAGACGGGTTGTTATGAAAGACGAGGGACTTTCTTCTAGTCAAATTAAGGCAGACACAGAAGCTGATTGCAGTCCTGTAAACCATCAGACAACACTTACGGCAAAAAGGCATGGTAAATAAAAAGCGTAAACAAATTCCTCGGCTGCTTCCAAGTCACAAGGTGGACCGCTTAATGTTTGGTCGTGAATACCAAACATGGGACGTTGAGAAGTGGAAGAAAGTCCTGTTTTCTGATGAGAAAAAATTCAATCTAGATGGTCCTGATGGCTTCCAACGATATTGGCATAGCAAAAACATGCCTCCTGAAATTTTCTCCACATGTCATAAAATACAAGAAAATGGTGTCCATCTCTTGGGATATTCTGCATGCTCACCTGACTTGAACCCAATTGAAAATGTTTGAGGATGGATGACAAGAGATGTTTATCGAAATGGCAAACAATATTCAACAAAAATGAACTTCGTGAAGCCATCTTCAGAAGCTGGAGCAACATCCTCCGCACCTTAATGGAAACGCTTATTTCTAGCATGCCCGACAGAATTTTGGAAGTCATCAAAAGCAGTGGAGGCAGAACTCATTATTAAATTTTGTTGTTGAATGTTTTCATACACTTTTCACACACTTTTTGTAGAATTTCGTAGAATTTTTGTCTCTGGTCTTGTAATTTTGGTCATTTGTAAATCGCCTCATTTTATAAAAATGTAAATTTCTAAATAAAATGTTTGGAATATCGCTTTTTGTTTCCATAACCTTTTAGATTGTCGTATTGGTAACGTTAAGTGGGAGGAGTTTAAAATCTATCCATAAAAAAAATAAATATTTTTAAAGATTTTTAAGTGGTTGTTGCACATTTTCTATGTAAATAACTATACGATAGGCGTAAGTTTCCACAGTGTATTTTTTTAATCGTGTCACCCCAAGCAAAGCATTCCACCTCCACTATATTGCAGGGGTTTACATAGAGCGATTGGGTATGGGAAATGTCAGAAGGAGGGTGATAGACGACTTAGGATGTACATAGGGAGAGAGTTGGAGAGAATGGGTGTGAGTTAGTGTGTTAGGAGGTGTCTTTTGACCTTACATTTAAACTTCTGGAGGTTGTAGCCGTCGGGGAAGCAAGCATGCGGTAGGGAATTCCACAAGCGGGAAGTGTGATGAAAGAAGCTGTTGGAGTAGAAATTGCGGTTACATTTCATCGGTTTCACTGTAAAAGTGTGGGACCTAGTAGCCAATCTAGTATCTCGTGAAAATTAACATCTAGGGGGCACCAGTGATTTAAGTTCCTCAGAGCAGAGGCCATGAAAGTATTTATAGAAGAGGTACAGGGAAGCCACGTCACGCCGGTGAGAGAGATACTGCAGTCAGTCAGCCAAGTCCGTAGCAATCACATTACAGATTCTTCGTTGTACTTTGTCAAGAACCCCGAGGCGAATAGAAGGGGCACCCGACCAGATGTGGCAGCATTACTCAATACACGGGCGGATGGTGGATTTATATAATTGCAGGAAAGATTCAGGCGGAAATAATTTCCGGGCCCTGCACAGAGAGCCGACTTTCATAGCTGCGGATTTAGCAATGGATTCGACGTAGTCATTCCATTTGAGGTCCGCTGAGAGTGTCAGGCCAAACAGGCGTAGTGATTTACTCTCTGGGAGGCAAGCCTGTTCCATGCTATTGGGAGGGAGGTGCGGTTGTCTGTGGTGGTTAATTGACAGCAGCTTCGTTGTGGAAGAAATGCATTTTACGAGCCATTTCTTACACCAATCCACCACGGATTGGAGGTCCTTCTCAAGCTCGGCAGCGAGGTTCGCATTGTCACCAACACCAGATTTTTGATCGTATCTGTGAAAATATTATTTTAGTATTCATCATACAGTAAAATTGTGCGCATATAAATTCGTCATCCAAGTACAAGTCTTTTTCGTTGAATCACAGCTCATCAACGTGGCTAGACACATACACTCGCTTCTGGCCGGGATCAAAACTCGTCTGATTTGATGTCATGTTCGGTTGGGAGGAGCCACCACAGACAATCAAATCAGTAGTATTGTATCTTATTAAAAATAAGCAAACATATTGTTTGCAATTTATTTAATCTGACATATATATATAATAATTTTTGCCGAGAAATCTTTTCTTGGGATTTTAATTGGTCTGAGGTTGTAGTTTGTATAAAACTGACGGAAATTACTGATATTCATTTTCAAGAATATAAATATTTTTAAACTGTAGGTTAAAGTTCTAAACTTGTAAAAATAACATAAATCAACATTCTTCTTACTTTGATTTCGTAAATGCTGTGTTATAAAACAAAAATAAAACAAAACAATATTACATCGCGGGGAATATTTTCTGTTTCAGACTCTTCATACGGTACTCAGCTCCTGGAATGTGTCATTTGCCATTCTAATTCGCCTTCGAATCTCTGTGTTCCACTTTCCGTATTCTGTCTGAAAACTTCCCAGATATCTAAACTTTTGTATCATCTTGATTTTAGTATCCCCAAATTGTATTTGACATTTTGGGTTGTTCTTTTTGCTGATGACTATGCATTCGGATTTCTTGCAGTATATTTTTAGTCTCTCTCTCTCTCTCTCTCTCTCTCTCTTTCTCTCTCTCTCTTTTCAGCTACCTTCTGTAGGGAGTCTTGGAATTTTCTTTTCCGTGTCTGCTATCAGAACTGGATCATTTACGCCCATATTTTTTCGAAAAGCCTACATTCAGACGAGTTGCTACTAGTTATTTTGGCTAAATGCATATCAAATGGAACAGTTGGCAAATCATGTAAAGATCGTCGAAGTGTCCAAGATGATTCATTCTTTGCTAATATCATGTTGCCACTAGAGTAACTGATCTGTTTTGTCTATTGCTGGAGATGCAACATATCGCCGAATGTCACCGATATTAATTTAGGCTCTTAAGGTAATAGCAGTTGATTTTATGCAATTTAAGTGAAGCATTATGTGAAATTCAATATTAGCCATGTGTTAGAATCATCTTTAAAATAATCTTATCTAAGGCTGTTTCCGATGCGCAAGTAGACAACAAAACATAAGTAGAAACCAGAAATTACTTTCTTTTTAGTTTTTATTTTCTTTAAAATCGTATCACCCCGGGCAAGGCGGTAATGCCACTGATGTGCAGTGGGCTACATAAGAGTAAAAAAATTAAGTAGAAGAGAGTGAAGAGGAAGAAGGATTAAGCTATTAAGAGAGTGAAGAGGAAGAAGGATTAAGCTATTAAGGAGCAAGAGAAGGATGGGAATATAGGTGTGATGACAGTTGCAAAGGTGGAGAGAAAGGAAAGGATATACGGGGTGGTGAAAGAACTAGAGTCAAGTGGTTAATAGATGAGCAGTGACATTGCATTTAAATTCCTGGATGTTATAACCGTCAGGAAAGCAAGAATATGGAAGCGAGTTCCACAGGCGGGAAGTGCCAGAGAAGAAGCTGCAAGAGTAGAATTGTCGTCTGCATTTGGTTAATCTAACTGTGAATAGGTGGGACCCAGTTGCCAATCAGGTTGCACAAGTAAACACCTGTTGCGGAGGCACCAGTGACTTAAGTTCGTTGAAGCAGAAGCCATGAAATTATTTATAGAACAGGCAACGGGAGACCACATCTCGTCGGTGGGGAAGAGGCTGTAGTCGAGCCGCTAAGTCGGTACCTTTCACATTACTGATTCTCCTTTGGAGCCTGTCGAGAACACTGAACATGCACGGATGAATGGTTGATTTGTATATATGCAGGATGGATTCAGGCGGGAAAACATCCTGGCCCGATACAGTGACCCAACCTTCTTAGCAGTGGATTTAGCTATGAACTCAATGTAGTGGTTCCATTTGAGAGCAGAAGAGAGCGTAAGGCCGAGGAGGCGCAGTGTATTGCTCTCGGGGAGACTCGTTTGGTCCATGCTTATAGGAGGCAGGTGGGGTTGCCTGCGATGATTGACAAACAACAGCTTGGTCTTGGTCGCATTGAAATTTACAAGCCACTTCTTGCCCCAATTTACCACAGGTCAGCAGCAAGTTTATCTTTGTCCGCCACGACGGGTTTCTTACTGATGCGGGAGTAAATTGTGGTGTCATCTGCGTAGAAGCCTACTTGGCTATGGATATTTAGTCTCTAATCTGGAAGAACTGCGTTTATACTGACAAACTAAACCCAACAATTTATCATTTCATTCAAGACAGAGCAGGAAATTCACTAAATCACAACGGGTTACTTAATGTGAAAGAAGAACAACATAGACAACTTATTGTGTAGCGAGAAGAATAATCAAGAAGAAAATGAATAGCGATCCACATTACATTTAAAGTAAATAGAAAAAACTTCAGTCTCTATGCTTTTTAAAATATAAATGCTTGGAACATTTACACACAAATACTAAATATCATGAGAAATCTATGTACATTAATTGATGCTGTAAATAAGCAGAGGGTGGTTGGGGAGTCGCCCCTTTCCACACAATTTATGGACTCTTCCGTGATATACAAATAATCCTTCCTACACAAAACGCTCGTTGGTCAGCAAGAATATAGACTATTACCCGGACTTACTTCTTGTATATATTTGACTCCTACTAACACGTATTCCTGATTCTACTAACCGTGTACAGGTTGTATATATTTTATTCAATATAAGTACATTTTTCCTCTCATATCTGTTTTTTTTTTCGTTATTATATTGTGTGGTTTTCTAAACAAGAATCCACAAAAATTTTGAGACGAAGATTCAAAGTTCACGCGGAGGAAAAATAATTCCTCAAGTCAATCGCCAAACACCGATTTGGCGACGAAGGATTCCTATAAGTTCACGCAGAGGAAAAAATAGATTCTTGCCAAACAACAATTTGGCGACGAGAATTCTAACACACGTGCACACGAAGGACAAAAGCTTTGTCACATCAGTTGTAAAGATCAAATTGGCGACAAAAAAGAACGAATTATGCATAACACCAAGGACACAACTTCGCGTCGAGGACCTTGAAAATCACACGAGAGGAGTCAACAACATCAATTTGGCAAAACAGATTTGCGCACAAGTCGCACAACAAAATTGTGACGTATATGTTTTCTCCCCCTGAATCACTTTAACAATGTGTGATACAAAATGACTCAAAGAAGTCGACCACAGACAAGGTTTTGAAACTAATAATAAAATGAAAAAATGGAAGATTTTCAAAAGGGAATACTCGAAATCATTCAGAGAACAGAAGAAAGACAATATCAATTAGAAATAAGACAAACGGAAATGCAAGAGGCTAACGAAATAAGACAAATGGAAATGCAAGATGCTAACGAAATAAGACAAATGGAAATGCAAGATGCTAACGAAATAAGACGGATGGAAATGCAAGAGGCTAACGAAATATGACAAATGGAAATGCAAGAGGCTAACGAAATAAGACAAATGGAAATGCAAGAGGCTAACGAAATAAGACAAATGGAAATGCAAGATGCTAACGAAATAAGACAAATGGAAATGCAAGAGGCTAACGAAATATGACAAATGGAAATGCAAGAGGCTAACGAAATAGGTCAAATGGAAATGCAAAAGGCTAACGAAATAAGACAAATGGAAATGCAAGCGGCTAACAAAATAAGACTAATGGAAATGCAAGCGGCTAACGAAATAACACAAATGTAAATGCAAAAGGCTAACGAAATAAGAGAAATAGAAAATCAAAAGGATAACGAAGAAAGAAAACAAAAATACAAAAGAGACAAATAATGATTCAATAGCAAATTGAAGAAAGTCAAATTGAAATGTTAAAAGCAAATGAAGAAAGACAAACCCAATTGCAAGAACTGTTATTAAAATTACCAAGCACAGCCCTGGATAGGAACACGGAGAAAAAAAGACATTTTCACAAGATGCGGTGTGGAACGCGATTGAATTTTTAAATACTCAGTTGAAGAAGATAAAAATTTCGGAGAATATTACAGGCGATACGAAGATATTTTTAATACCGACTGTCAGCATTAGAGTGAAAAGAAAAAAATTACGATTTCCATTCAGAAAATTATGCAGAGACGAACACACCAAATTTGTAGACTATATTCTCCCTAAAAAACGAATGATTTAACGTTCGACGAGGCAGTGACAGGCCTCACAGAGCTATTTAGTCCAAAATTCTCGTTGTTCCATAAAAGGTGGAAAAGGCTTAATCACAGAAAAGACGAAAATGAAGACTATTCTGTTTTGCAGCTACCGTCAATAATCATTGTAACGATTTTAAATTGTCTGAACTTACCACAGAAAATTTCAAGTGTCTCATATTTGTCCAAGGACTAGTTGCTTCTAAAGACAGCGAAATGAGGAAACGCATACTGACCAAACTGCAAAACGAGCCAGGTCTAATATTACAAAAATTGTCATGAGATTGCCAGAAATGCCTCAGCATAAAGAAAGTTGGCTAGGACATTGAAGAGTCAAGAGTAGCTTACATTCGAATGGTGAAAAGAAATTTACGTTTTGTACCCTCCCCACAAACAAAACAAAATTATAATGCAAAAGGGAAAAATACAGCACTACGGTTGACAAGAATCCAGTAAAAAAGCTTCCTCCTCCATGTTACAGATGTGATGGAAGGCATTGTTTTAAGGATTGTCTTTTTAAATACAAATATTGCCGAGAATGTGGTAAGATGGGCCACAAAGCTACGGTATGCAGAAATAAAAATCAACCCAATAAGGTAAGGTCTACTAGAATGGAGGATGAAAATAAGGAAATATCAGAAAATACGTTGAATTTGAAATTTTGAATAAAAAATTAAATAGCAGCTGGATTTGGTATCTGATTTGACGATTATAAACTTACAAACATGGCGAAAGTTAAATAGGCCCACCATTAAATATTTGCTAAATCCGTAACGAGGAAAAATATAAATTTTGAAGGCAAAATTATAGTGAACGTAAAGTTCCAGGTAGAAATAAAAAAGTAAAAAATGTATGTGATGAAAAATTCAGACAACCTAGTAGGACTGGATGCAGAAATTAAACATATGGGATTTACCTATTGGTTCGTTTTGGAAATGAAAAGACTGTGAGTTTTCAGAAGCCACAAAACTGAAGGAGGAATGGCACAAAGAATTCCCAAAAGTATCTGGAAGTAGGTTAGGACATTGCAACAAATTTGAAGCGAAAATAGAGCTTAAACAGAATGCTCAAGCTGTATTTAGGAAAAGGAGAAATGTACCTTTCTCCACAACTGACAAAACAGACAAAGAATTGGAGAGGCTAGAGCAAACTGGGATTATTTCGAAAACTGATTTCAATGACTGGGCGGCACCGGTTGTTTATGCTAAGAAAAAATCGGAAGAAATCCGCGTATGTGCAGTTTTTTTTCCGCGGTATTGAATAATGCAATTAAAGACTATCACTATCCATTGCTTAGCCCAGAAAAAATATTCACTAAACTTAATGGTGGAAATCTTTTTCAAAGAATGACCAAAGTGAAGCTTACTTGCAGATTCAAATTACGAAAGAAAGTTCCAAATTTGTGTGCATAGATACGCACAAAGGTCTATACAAATACAATAGGCTACCATTCGTGATAAAAGTAGCGCTTGCGATTATCCAGCAGACTATGGATACTTTGTTGACGTGGAAAAAATTCGCCACAGCTTATCTGGGCGATATTCTAGTTAAACCGATAATTTAAAAGACCTTTCCGACACACATCTAGGAAATATTTAAAAGACTACAAGACTTTGGGTTAAGAGTTAAAGAGAAGAAATGTGATTTCTTCTTGAAAGAAATAAAATATCTAGGCCACATCATAAATAAGAATGGCAGGAAACCCGACCTAGAGAGAGCTTCAGCAATCAAAAACATGTCTGAGCCTAAAAATGTCGCAGAAATGCAAAGCTTCCTCGGACTTGCTAATTACTATGGAGAGTTTATCGATAGTATGCATAAATAGAGGGCACCCCTAAACGAATTACTGAAGAAAGATGTCTAGTGCCACTGGTCGGAGGAGTGAACAAAAGGAGTTTAACGAAATTATAAATAAACTGACATCAAATTTAACCTTGTCACATTTCGACCCTAGACTGGAGATTATTGTAGTAAGTGATGCAAGCTAACACGGTGTGGGAGCACGCATTTTGCATAAAATGCAGGATGGTACTACAAAACCGGTAGGCCACGCATCGAGAACATTACTACCGGCCGAGAAAAACTATTCACAAATAGAAAAAAAAGCTTTGGGAATTATTTTCGCCGTAACTCGATTTCATCGATATATCTACGGTAGAGGATTTACACTAAAAACGGACCATGAACTGCTTTTTACTATATTTCGATCCAAGAAAGTACTACCTGTATTATACCGCGAATAGATTCCTGAGTTGGGGCACAATACTAATAAACTACAATTATAAACTAGAATATTTACCATTGAAATAAAGTAGGACACGCAGATAGACTAGCGAGACTGATTCCTAAGGAAAGTGAACCCTTGTCAGACTCAGTGAAAGCAGTGCTGAGAGCTGAGGATGAAATCAGCAAAGTAGTACGTAATACGGTTAAAAAACTACCAATTACATTGCTAGTGATAAGAAGTAACGCAGAAGCGGATGAATTTATTAACATGACAAAAAAAGAAATTTAAGACAGAGACTCAAAATTGGCAGATATTTTCTCAATTTGTGACATTGTACTACTGTATAATGAAAAGGTCGTGATACCAAAGTCACTTCAAAGGAGAATCTTAAAAGACTTTCATGTTGGACATCCCGGGAAAAATCGCATGAAAACACAAATGAGAAGCTAAGTGTACTGGCCAAAAATGTATGAAGATATCGCACACATGGTGGAAAAGTGTAAGGGCTGTGCGGCGGCAGCAAAATCGACAAGGATTATACAAAAACCTTGGCCAAAGCGGACAAACCGTGGTCAGGAATACACGCAGACTACGCAGGACCTATAAATGGCTACTACTATTTTATAGTAGTAGACAGCTTTAGTAAATGGCCGTAAGTTTTTAGATATAAACACCCAACAACCGAGAATACTATAAACTGTTTGCATGAATTATTTGCGAAGTTTGTCGGAGGTGACGTTTTAGTTCCAGATAATGGTACACAATTCACGTCAGGTGATTTTAAAGATTTTTGTGAAATGTACCTAATAAGACATATAAAAACAGATCCCTATCACCCACGATCAAATGGGCTAGCCGAAAAATTTGTAGATACGCTTAAGAGGTCGCTAACAAGAGATATGCACACCATCAGAAAAGGCATTACAGCAATTCTTACAAGTCTACCGTATTACGCCAAACCAGAGCACACCATCAGGATTTCCAAATTTGTAATAACAATATGACGTATTGGGAGCCAAAAGTAATTATGAGAGGAATTGAAAGCGTAATGTATACTATCAAAGGGAAATAATTCACGCATAGAAAACACGTTAATCCAATCCAAAAAAGAAGAGGTGAATGTGAAGATTCTATGGAGGAAATCTTCGAAGCTTTTAACATCCAGAAACCAAAAGATAACACGGAAATTAGAAGAACCAACAGGAAGTGGAAGTTCACAGAGGCTTTGATTTTAGATCAAAAATGAAAAAAATAGTAACCCTTCTTAAAAAGAACCTAGAGAGGTTGGTGTTAGGAAGTCACCCCTTTTCACACACTCTATGGACTCTTCCATGGTATACAAATAATCCTTACTGCACAGAACGTGTGGTTGTTGTTTTTAGAGTCGGTGATTGTCAGAGCAGTTGAACCGCCACTCGTTGGTCAGCAAGAATATAGACTATTACCCGGACTTAATTCTTGTATATATTTGAACCCTGCTAACAAGTATTCCTGAATCTACTATCTGTGTACAGGCTGTATATCCTTTATTCAATATACTTAAATTTTTCCTCTCATATATATTTTTGTTATTGTTATAATGTATGGTTTTCTAAACAGGAATCCACAACAAGGGTAAAATAAGCTTGTGATCGGGATTTGTATTTAAACTCAGGTAAAGTTCCTGATCCTTAACGGCTTTCTTAAAGAAATAGTTGATAGTTAATAGTTAATAGTGAATAAAATTTAGAAGATTAATGAAATTTAAAGATATATTGAACTGCGGTGCATTAATGTCTAGAATGACTCTATCTGCAATTCATATAAGAGTTGCAGTTAAGAACAGATGAGAAACTTTCAAACAGGTCAGGAGCTCAAAATGGAACCCATTAAGAGAATGACTTGTGTAGAATCGAAATCGTCATCACACCAAGAATGTACAGTGTTAAACAAAAATATTAGAAAGAAATGCACGCAAACCAAAAAGAAATGATTTAAGGTGTGAAAGAAGGCGGAGCATACACGAAGAAAAAGAGGTAAGGGAATAGGAAACTAACTATTCGGCAATGATTTATCAGTTTCTCTTGACCCCTTCTTGCTACGCGTGTGTCCTGGAAATATTAAATTATGCAAAATCTTCGTCCATACGATGCGTCTCCAAAATCTTTCCTCTAGTTCTAATACTATGTAACTATGGACTTTTCGTTTCTATTTTTAAAACATAGTTCTTGTTATTTAGAGGCTGTATGTAAGGAACTTTAAGAATCCTTTATAAAATTGTAAAGAAATTTATTTTTCAATAAAATAAATTGACAGATAAAAACTAATTAAATAAAATCCACCTGTTTTAATTCATTTTTATAAGTTAAATCGAAAAATACAGATAGGATGAAATATATTGTTTTTAATTATTTTAATAAAGTAGATATTAATGTAATTTATTTATTAAAAAACTAAATTGACATTCTAAAATGATTTTATGAAACTTAATTTAATAAACTACGATTTAATTCATGAAAAATAATCAAAACATCATATCATATTTTAAATAAAACCTTTTCAAATGTCTAATTTGAAGAAAGTATTATTTAATTAAGGATTTATTTCTCGATAAACTACATATATTTAATTTTAAGAAGTTATATTTGTCTGATGCTCAGCTCTTTTCGTCCTGTTTTTCTCCCAGTAATTAGTCGCCGGTGCTCAGTCGGCGGTTTTGAGTTGGCGGTGTCGAGTTGTCCTTTCCTGGTGAAATAGTGCCTTTCTTTTAAGTTTCTTTCAAGCTTCTGGGTTCATATATTTCGATGTGTGTTCGATCCGTTCAGTAATGTCCAATTGGAAAACATATCAGCCAGGTAGTCTGCACCAGCTCGGCTATTTTTATTTATTTTAAGTCGCTTAGTAAATTACAACAGAAAAAGTGTACTACTGCGAATAGAAAAGAAATGATTATAACGTTGCTTTCTTTTTTAATAAAAAAAGATACAAAATCACAATCTTGCTCGATCTTGTTCTATCAGATCATTGCAAAAACAGCGTGCCCTCCTTTCATAGTTAATATAAAAATGATTCCAACGTGAAACTGCTGTTTGTTCTGATTTTAATTTCTGGTGCTTTCTAGTTTGTTCTAGATAGCAATCTAACGAATCGGACTTTGTTAAATGTTGATGTTTTGTTCACAAAGGCCTTAAAGATTGTTAGGGCGCCGCTCCAATTTGACTACAAATGGACTGTTCCCATTGCTATATATAGCAATGGTGGATTCTCTACAGGGGAGTCGTACCGAGTCACTGACGACTCTACGACACTGTCAGCACTCTGCCTTCGCGTAGAGGGCGCTCTCTGCTTCCGAGCAGAGAGCAATAACCCAGTCGTGGTTCCGCCGAAGGGTAGAACCACGACTGGGGAAAATAGACAGATATTTTTTGGCCCGGCTATATGTCCGGGAATACCCACTATAAAATGACCATGTGTCACATCCAGCCTACGTGGGAAGGCTAGTAAATACAGTCGTACAGAGTCACTAGACTGACGACTCTACGACACTGTCAGCTCACTGCCTTCGGGTAGAGGGCGCTCTCTGCTTCCGAGCAGAGAGCAATAACCCAGTCGTGGTTCCGCCGAAGGGTAGAACCACGACTGGGGAAAAATAGACAGACATTATTTGGCCCGGTTATATGGCCGGGAATGCCCACTATAAAATGACCATGTGTCACATCCAGCCTTGCGTGGGAAGGCTAGTAAATACAGTCGTAGAGAGTCACTTGAGAGTCTCTAATGAGTTACTGAAGAGTCAGTGCGAGTCAGTGAAGGGTTAGTCACACTTCCGGTGGCGTAAAGGAAGTAATCACGTATACACACGCCTTACGACGCATTGGACTCTTGTGTCTTTCTATTGTAAATATTACTAATCACTTCTGTACATACTAACCGTCTTTCCGCGGAATACAACTTATATTCTGATTCTGTTGTTGAGTTATTCATTTATACTTGGCGACATAACAAAGATGCACGACGAAAATTTGGAAATTAGTTGTATTATGCACTGTGATTTTCTAAAATGAGAAAGCACCGAATCTACAATAAAACCAACAAAAAGTCAGTAGTTTTATCCGGATTGCGCTTTATCACTTCGAACGGATATGACAGACTTTGTCAGGTGTCCTTCTAAAATCATTGAAAAACAGCGCCTGGGCAACCTTCAGACTATTATGAAGACGTTCTGTTTGCCAACGTGAATTTACCTGTAATTGTTGCGGCCTTTACCCGAGATCTGTTAAGCAGGTTCGCTCGCATGAATCTTCACGATTTCAAAGGACAGTTAATAGAATTTGCAATAGGAATTTGCATTCACGAGCAATCTCCAGCAGACTATTTTTTTATGTATAATGTCGTGGATAATTAACCGAATATTACGACGGAAGAGAATTTTAAGTGTTTGAAATCGATAACTCATCTGCCTTTTGCCATTTGAAGAGACGTGAGTTCACGAAATAACAGACAATTTTGGAAAATCGAAAAGGTGTCATTTTCAACCATGAAAATGCAATGATGCATATTGCAAAACATACCTCGCAGAAACTTAATGAGTTGAAATTGGAAAACTTCCTGCAATCCAGCATTCTGCTAAATTTACGACATCAACATTGCTTTAGTTTCTACACAAAAAATTACATGTAAAAAATATCTTTATACAATCCATAGAAAACTATCTAACAACATTCTTTTAACAAAATCAAGAGATGTCTATAAATATCGTAGCAAGAATCTTTTAGAACAATGGGAGACAATTTTTAAAACAGTGAATACTATGTACTTGGCTAATACTTTTTTATGTGTATGTAATTATTTTAATTTAATTTAACAATCGGGTAGGAACTTCGGTAATGATCTAATAGAATAATACTGTAAGCAAAATACATTTTATGTGATTAACATTTATACTTAAAATATGTATTGCTGAGTAAAGTATGTTTTATTTTATGTGATCATACCATTGTGTGTGGTAGTCATTTACGTCTGTTAATGAAAGATATTTCTTAATCACCTTCTCGGTGTAATTTTTCAACGCAGAAGTTCCTAAATTGACTGCTTCAGATTTTCCTTTGTTACGGTCTCTACAGAAAAATCTAAAAGAAAAGTAAATCGACTCTGTGCAGTGAGTCAAAAACTACCTGACAAAATCCTTAAAACACAAAGTTTCTACAGAAATGGCATTAACAAGCCTTTAGAACCAAAGGAGACAGTTGATAAAAACATCGAAAACTCTTCACTTGATAATTTTTTCTGAGCATATAATTTTATAATCGGGTGTTAAATTTTTCAATGATTTAATAGAATGGAAATATTAATATGTGGAAACTAACGACATTTATTAGTGCAAGAATGAAAATCTAAAGTAAGCTGTCACAAGATTTTTTCATTTAGTTTTTTGAAACATAGAACTATACCGAGCAAACGGCACACAAAGAAAATTGTTTCAAGGTAGTCTTTCACGTCAGTGTTAGTACCTACTAGTAGAGAGTAAAAAAGTAGTTGACCTTTGTTTATGTCAATGGTGCAAATAGTGAGAAGTTAATACAAACGCAGAAATATGTATATCCACGTTACAAAGATTAAACGAAATAGAGGAGAAAATAAAATCTAGAAAAGTGTTTTCAAAATATTAATAAACCCCGGTTAATACCAGTCATGGCCAAACTGAGGCCAGCGAGCCAAATGCAGCCTATTTGGATTTCTCAGTTAAACACCTAATTTAATGAGAAAAATGACATTGCTTAAGAGTTGATTTGTTTCATTTCGCCGTCACTTGTTCAATCATAGATTCTCTAATACATAAACAGAATGATCTGAAATGATTAAGAGAAAAGTTACTTTAACTCGTGAACCTTCATCGAAGATAAAGTTTTTGTTATTTTAAAACATTGTCAGTTTCCCTATGGATGACCATACATGCAAATCTATTTTGATTTAAAAACGGGAAACTTCTCATAATAAGTATTTTTTTCTTTCTAGAGAGCAAATGTAACTGTTATTAAAAATGTTTCTTTGCATTTTTAAAAGTATAAATTAGAAATTAATTGCCTGAAGCGGCATGTTCTAATATTAAACATGTTCTAATATTAAACATGTTCTAATATTAAACATATTTTAATATTAAACAAGGATTTAAATATTCTAGTTATAGAAAAATATTTTTTCTAAAGAAAGAAATTCCATATTTCTCAGGCAGCTGCTTATGTGTAGATATTTTTGTAGTTAAAATGGCTGAGCCACTTTAACGGAAACTTATCTTAAGTTTTTTTACTAGCACGACTGCTTTACGATGAGCCATAATTCATGTCAAAAAAGGTTGCCCATCCCTGATTTACACATATAACTTTTTCAAGAATCCCGTAAAATCTCCCGAGAAAAAAAAGTTTATATGCAAAAACAAGACAATTTCAGGATCTGTTTTCTCACAAGATTTATTTGACCTTTACTATGATACAATCCTAAAATGACAAAAATGTAGCAAATCATGTTATCGGCAAAAGTAATCATAACAACTTACTCTCGGCAGATTAAGCTATATCTATGGCAGTTTTGGTGAGATAAATGAAAGAAATATTTGACAGTTAGTCTAAGACATTCGTTGATAAAATATTAACTGTAAGGAGACAAGATCTATGTTTGACAGCAAAGATAAATCCCAAGCTGAAAATTAGTAGGTGCGGAAATATATATAAACCAGATAAGACAAAAACGTCTTTAATTTAACATGTTTCATTTTAACAAGATTCTTCAGTGATTTTCAAAGACAAATGATTTTATAATCTTTTTAAAAATCCAAGAGACTTTATGTTGACTGAGGTATGATTTCAATGGTCAGATACTTATTACGTGCGATAAAGCAACGAATGTATATTAAATGTCGAAAAAAACTTTTAAAAAATCTCTTTTTAAGTGTGCGTATCACGTGTAATAAAAACATTAGATGTTTCTTATAAATGTAAATAAATATAAACAAAAATAATGTGTGTCAAGCGTATATAAACGATAATGGAATTAAGTGTGTGTGTGTGTATGTCGGTAACGTTAATATCTTTGAAAGACATCAACGAAATACACGTGACACGTATTTGACCAATAAAAAACATACATCAATCATATACTGTCTCTTGGGTTTTTAAAAAGATTTTTAAATCATTTGTCTTTAAAAATTCTCTGAAGAAGATTGTTAAATTAGATTTTCATATTCGTTCTTTACGATTATATTGACCTTGTCGGATTCCGATCAATATGTATTAAACTCATATATAAATTTGTAATTAGCAGTAGACAATGCGATATCTAACACAATTTCGAAAGCACCTAGAAATCTTGAACAATATCTTTCGGAAGTTAAACAAAATAATCTTTCTCAGAACGTAAATGATCATGACTCTCCATAACTTTCTGTCAATTGCAACGGTTAGTGAGGTCTTCTTTTTTAGTTATTACTTAATCTCTGTTCTGACATCCAATTACACCATCTCGTTAGGTAGATTCAGTGCAAATTTACTGTGCCGCTCTTGCTCACATGTCCTTATTCATCTTTCCTCATATTCCCAAGAAATTTCAACTGTTATTTTCTGATTCTAATTGTACGTGTCTATTTTGTTTCCATTCTCATTGTTCAGTTTATTGTATTCTTAGCCTCCTTGTGTAGACTCAGATTTCTGTTGATCCAACTCATTTCTTCATATGCGAGGAGATTGTTCAGCATTCACTAATATATAGGGGGAGCGAATATCACAAAGATTTTCAGTACTCTTCTCTTTGCAAACAACAATTATCTGTTTGCTTATATTCTTTTAGCAGTTAAATAGCATTTGCTTGTTTCTTAGTTTTTTTTCTTAATATCACGTAATGGAGATTTCGGTGTCACATGTTTCGTCCTCTGTTGAAATTTCTTAATTATATTCTGTTTCTTGCTCTTTTGTTTTGTGGGGGTGCTCGAATTTGTAGAGAGTATCTTTGGAAATTCTTTTTGCTGACCAGACAAATATAAAATATTAATTTGTTGTAAAGTAGATCTCGGGTTTGCTGAGCTTTCAAAGCATTTTTACTTTACTAGCCGTTCCATTTGTGGGCTGTGAGAATAATGTTATTTCAGTATTTCTCCTCCTCTCAAAAACGCCTTTTCCCCTGTGTCCAGAGTATAATGGCGCTAGATTTAATTTAGGATTGAATTTTTACCATTGAAAAATCAGTTCATGTATCTTTGCATTTCTTTATATATTTATTCTGTATATATTTATTGACCTTAACCATGCTTTCAAAACTCTGTTATGCTTAATTAAACGTTTGCCATCACATGGTTTTTTTTTTTGAACTTGTTAGAAATTTCGGTTACAGTCGGATTTTAACTAAGTTAAAAGTTAGTAATTCTTTATCTTATTCATTTATTTAATTTAATTTTTTTCAATTCATGATTTTTTTAAAAATTGGAGTAGATAGACACATTGCCCACAAGAACGACTACTTCCGGGTATTTCGAAGCAATTCGTCTGACCATTTGACCAGAATAAGTGCCTGTTTGCCTCTGCTTGTAATGAGTGTAAGAGCATCCTGAATAACGCTAAGCTGTTGTTTGCAGAGAAAATGAGGCAGCGCAAAGCTTTTTTTTTTTAATAATTTCACCCCGAGCAAGGCGGAAACGCCACTGATGTGCAGGGGGCTACATTAATGTAAAAAGATTAATTAGAAAAGAGTGAGGAGTACAAACTAGTTAGAAAGGAACAATAGAAAGCTGAGAAAGCAGGTGCGATGACAGATACATAGGTGGAGAGAAAGAGAAGGTTATATGGGGGTGGGGAGAGAGCTAGAGTCCAGTAGTTAGTAGATAAGTATTGACTTTGCATTTAAATTTCTGGAGGTTGTAGACGTCAGAAAAGCAAGAATACGCCCGCAAGTTCGGCTCCAAAGTCTATTGGAGGCTGTGAAAAAGTGCTGAACAAAGGTCGCAGGTTCTCATCAAACTCTACATTTGACTCGTCTGAATTTTCCTCACCAAACTTCCTTCTTAGAAATGAGGCTTAACTAAAAGAAGTTCACATAACCCGGTCTCTGGTATTTAAGATAAATAACAAAATTGACTCCCATAAAGCGAGCGGTGGTGATGTTATCCCGGTCATTTTCCTAAAGAAATGTGCCCCTGAACTCTCCTCTATCTTCTTTAATCTCTATAATTACTGCCTTACTGCTTCCTGTTTTTCTGCCTACTGGAAGTCCTCTTATGTGGTTTCTGTATTTAAGAACTCAGGGGAACACTCGGACCGATCAAATTATTGCCCTATCATCC
Source organism: Ascarosepion bandense (assembly GCA_037127315.1). Lineage (NCBI taxonomy): Eukaryota > Metazoa > Mollusca > Cephalopoda > Sepiida > Sepiidae > Ascarosepion > Ascarosepion bandense. The sequence goes on from JBBBDQ010000258.1 coordinate 634,098, forward strand.
TTCTACCAACTTTCGGAAAAGGGTTCGAGGCTATTATCAATACTGAAAAATTTAAAAACATTTTACTGCCTATAAACTATTCTCAAACAGAGAGTAGGCCTTTCGCTTTGCCAGTTCTATGGTAGATTGGCTAACGAACATCACAGAGTAACTACATCAGGCCTTCAATAAGTCCGGCCAAGCTCGAGCTGGATATCTCAAAAGCTTTTGATAGAGTTTGGCACGCTGGCCTACAGCAAAAGACCCAATGTTGTGTTATAACTGGAAAATTCCTTGATTTGATCCAATTTTTCCTATCTAACCGCATAATGAAAGTCGTCTTTAATGGGCATACCTCCACATCCTACCACACGAACGCTGGTGTTTTCTAGGGTTCTATCCTAGGCCTGACGTTCTTTTTGGTTTTCATAAATTTTCATGTTTGACAGTGCTGTTCCGTAACATAAGCTATTGTATAACACAGTACCACTCATCAGCCTTTTGTATCAGCTGTTGGACGCGATGTGTTCTGTAGAATACTGAATCGTTGTTAGTATTCTTTTTTTTATTAATTTATGTTAATATGTCAAATATGTTCATAAAACACATGTTTTACTTACATATATTTGCTGGATTTACGGTAAGTGGTGCTCTGGAATTGTTATGGGTGTTGTCAGACTTGTCTACAATTCGTGACAAAAACATGAATTTTATATCAGCTATATAACTGGACCCTTATATTTTAAAGATTCTTTGTTGCCTAAAAATCTCCACTTCTACGTTGCAATTTAGGGTATTCTTATTCTTCTTATAATTATTATTTCTTTTGGTTTATGTTGTATACTCATTTTATTATTGGTCCCGTCTTAAGATCAGAAATAGCATCTTGATGTTTTTAAATGATAATTTTTGTAATAAAAATACAGCCTAAGAGCATGCATATATTACATTGATAAAGCCCGTCGTAAGAAGCGGGCCGTGCTTGTGAAAACAATCTTTTTTGTAGTTATGGGCTAAGAGATATTCATTGAATAAGTTTACAACATTTTTCCAATAAAACACAGTGTCTCAATAATAAATGCAACTCTCTATGTCTTTGTTTGCACAATTATTTTAGATTTCCATTTCAAAGTATTGTATTTTTATAATATTTGAAGATCTTTAAAAATACATTACAGTCCGAGAGAATTAGGCCAAGGTGGCGCAGTATATTGCTTTCCGGGAGACTAGCTTGATCTATGACGATGTGGTTGAGTAGGAGGGACTCTCAATAGTGGCTAATAGATAGCAGCTTCGTTTTGGAAGCTTTCAAATTTATGATCCATTTGTTATCCTAGTCAAGAACAGATTGAAGATTCTTTCCAAGATCGGCAGCAAGGTTTGTTAAATTTCGTACTGAGGCGAGATTAAATGGTAGTGTCGTCAAGGTAAATGCCTCCTTTAAATTTGATCAATTCAGGCATATCGTTGAGGAAGATCAGGAAGAACGTTGTAGCCCTGGGTTTTACCCGCGTTTGTGTGATATGATGTTGAGACATGCACGTTCAAAACGACCTTCATTACGCGGTTTGATAAGAACTATTTGATCAAATCAAGCAAGAATATAGCTATACCATAGCTTTCTAATTTTCACAGAAGGCCAGCGTCGAAGATTCTGTCAAATGCTTTGGAGATACACAGGCACCAGCTATAGTTTCATCTTATACAGATCCCAGTCTATGAACTCGGTGATGATTGTTAGCATATCAGCGATATACTTGGCGAAGCGGTACCGTAATATCTGTCGGAGAATAGGTTATGGGTTGTGAGATGTTGAATCACTTCAGTATTGATGATAGCCCCGAACACTTTGCTAAAAGTCAGTTGGAGGTTAATAAGACGCTAATTAGACAGGGGGAGAATCTGAGTGTTCTCCAATATTCTTAAATGCAAGAACCAAAGAGGAGAACATCCAGCAATCAGGAAATTAGAAAGCAAAAAGGCAGTAGTTATGAGTTTGGAGACGACAGAGAAAAGTTCAAAGGCATATTTCTTCATGACAATGACTGGGATTTTGTCAACTCCGCTTGACTTATGGGGTCAAGATTTGAAATTATGTTAAAGACCAGAGAGAGTGTTATGTACACATCCTTCAGTTGAGCTTCAGTTCTGGGTAGGAAATAGAGTGTGGATACTTCAAATAAGTCAAATGTGTAGTCGGAGGATAATCTACGAGGAAATGAAACGCCCTTGTCCTCTGTGTCTCTGAGGACTTCAAATTTATTGATTAAAGAAGGAATGGAGGTTTTCCTGTTGTTCGACACCTTTTTGCAGAGTCGCCAATAGTTTCGAGCTGAACTTGCGGGTTGTTATACACTGCAAACAGCAGCTTAGAATATTTTTATATCCTATTGCACTTATTAAGAGGAGAGACAAAAATCGCTTATTATTGCTTGTGGGCAATGGCGGACGAGTAAACGGGAGAGAACCAGTAGTACGAATGAGATTTAAAACGGAACTTCCTGGTCAGAATGAAAGAACCGATGCCAGTTTTACCCTGGAGGAAACCTCAGAGGGGAATTCCTGTACGGGGAAGCTAAAAACTTTTTTTTTCCAGGGACATCACACAGAAAATCGCAGAACGAATCCCAGACTGATCTTTGGTAACAGTAAGAATTTATGTTTCTATGAGGTTCCTGGGAGGAGTGAGAGATATATTGAGAGAAACCACAGCATGACCAGAGTTACCAAGATAACAAAGCTGCATGGTTTAGCAGGCGTCAGATACAGATAGATTTTTACAGTATTTCTAATAAAAAATATCCCGTTTCTCTTTATATTGCTGATATTTGGGCAGGTATAATTCGCTATCCTACTGCACCTTCGGATTTTGGCATTGCATTTTCCAGATATATCTCAGATATTTAGATTATTCTGCATACTTGGTTTTTGGTGTCTGTAATCCGTGTTTCGCATCTTTTGATCATCCATTTGATGACAAATGAACATTGTTTTACGATAGTTTCATCTTTTCTTCTCGCTTTCTTTTCGTACTGTTGTTCTATTCTGAGTATGATATTTTAACTTCTGTAAGATTTTGAAGTACAACGCTAATTCTTTAATAAACACACAATCGAAATCGAATACTGAATCTAATATTTGCAGCCAATCCTCTTTTGTATTTCACTTGCTTTGTATCTAAAAAAAAAAATGATTAATTTTCTGTTTACAAATTACCAGAGAATTTCTCATTAATTTTAGCCTTTCCCTGTTCTTGGCATTGAAAACAGGCGTTGATTGTTTTGAACTTTTCTCAGAGCTCCGGCCAAAATATTAAAGAGTAAATTCTAAGTGTATGAATTTTAAAACCTTCAGATATTTGATGTCTTCAGCTCATGACAATATTTTATAAACAAGCGGACATATTTTAAATAAATTGGCGTAATTACGGAAAAAAATTTCAATTATATCTTATTAAATAGAAATCATTATAGCTGTGTGAATAAAATAGTTTAACGGCGACACTCTAATCAAATTCTAAGGAAAAAAACACAAAATACACTTAAAGTTTATTGGATAATTTGTTGCTGAGGCTGATATTAAAAGCTACTAATTTGTTTAAATATTCTGAGGAAAATTCGTACACTATATAAATTCGTACACTATATAAATTCCTTCTGATAACTGCAATTATCAGCTTCTTACTTAGATACAGGACTGTTAAGACATTTAATTATTTCAGAAATAATAGACTCTCTGTTGTGATGAAGTGGATAAATAGAAAAACATATCCGAGACGCTAGAAAGAATATTAAGGAAAACAAAAAGCAAAAGGAAACTTATAATTAGAATCAAAAAGTGTTGGAATTTCTGGGGCTCGTAATGAGAAATGAAAGGTTTGGGAATTTTACAGTCTGTCGATTGGATCGCGGAAAAGTGTTGCTAGTGTATTTAAAGAGAAAAAAGTTACTAAGAGCTATAAAGGATAGAACAATATTTATTTTTGTAAAAATTACAACAATTGTGGCATAAAGCCGAAAAGGGGGGGAAAGTGGTTGGTTCTCACTTCTTCTTCTTCTTCTTCTTCTTCTTCTTCTTCTTCTTCTTCTTTTTCTATGTGCCCTGTCTCTTCAAGACGTAGGCAATCATGGTTCTCCACGTCTCCCTATCCCTTGTGGCTCTTAGTATGTTTGAGCCTGCTGCTCCTGGCAACCCCCGTTCCGTCATCCACCTGATCAGACCCTGCAAATATGTTATCCGCTGCCTTCCTCTGTCTCTCCTTCCTTCTATCTGACCAGTCAGTATCGGGTTCTCCAGGCTCTCTTTCCTCATTGCATGTCCCAGGAACTTCATTTATCTCTTCCTGATGCTCAGCATCAATTTCCTTGTTGTTGCCATTCTTTCCAACACCTCCTCGTTGCTTGCATGCTCAGTCCACGGTATCTGTAGCATCCTTCTCTAGAACCACATTTCGGCCGCTTCCAGTTTTGTCTACATTTTCGATGATTTTGTCCAGCATTCACAGCCGTATTGACGTCTCACTTAACTATCTTATACCTAGCTAAACACTACCACGACCCAATCACTCATTACAGTTTTGCGCATTCACCACAAGAACCCATCCGTTATCTCCCTATCCTTCACACACCACAATACCACATATTTGCTATAAAGATAGAACTTAGTATAGAACCATGATTACCCACACTTTATTGAGACACGAAACAGAAAAAAAATTGCATTCGCAATGTTAAACTATAATGGTTTTATATGACAGAGTTGTCTATCAACTCAGCTGGTATACTATAAGCACACATGAGAAGAAGGCTGTGAGACAAACCTAAAGATATGTTATGATCAAATTGCGAATTATCTTTAACTTTCCATTTGTACACAATTTAATTATAGATATGCTGGTGGGGAGTCTCACAGCTCTATCACAACTACCATGGAAAGCGCTCGAACAGACAGGATTTTTTGGTTCCACGAGGTCAACTTCCAGGCTACAACCCGCATTTTCGCTTATATTTTAGCGAACCACCCACATTCACTCCGTATTTTGTCAGTGAGAAACTAGATTTACAAAAACAGCTTTTTCTTGAGATTCACTACCCTGTGGAACCGACCCCAAAGATGTTTCCCTATTCACTACAATCTCAACACGTTCAAGTCTAAGTTTAACAGTTATCACTTCCTCTTATACGCATAAATTACCTGTTAGCGTAACTATCTACTAAATGTGGCCCACATTCAATAAGTAGGGTGAATCTTACAGTAAAAAAAAACAAAAAAATTACGTAGAAGCACTTACCAAAAACCGCCTTTAAATTGTTTAATCGTGTCCATGATGTGCGTTGTGGTTCAGTGGATATCGACTCGGAACGAGAAATTGGGGAGCCAAGTTTAAATTCCAGTTGAATTCATTTCATTCACATACGCGCAAATACCCTTGGGAAAGGTATTAATCCGTCTCTTCCTTCCAGTTATGGGTTAAATAACGGGACAGATTGGGTTCTATAGCTTTGGCTGGCAACCAATCTACCGCAGAAAGCAATGGCAACCAACAGCAGGATAATCATCTACCCAGTCAGTCATGTCTCTTTCGAGAAATGATCGCCCAAGCGTGTTTCATGTATGGCGCTTAACTGACTGAATCGTGTCCAGAATATACGCCGAGTTTATCCTGTTGGGGGTCAGCCAAAAATTCAGTAAACCTCACTTGCCTTAAATCTATATTTATCTGTAAGAGAATTGTCAAGAATTGGATATCACATAGCAGAATCTATGTTACCTAGAACTGAAATTAGTCTAGTCAATTATGAGACAAAAGATGTAAAAAGAGGCGATTAGAGAAGATCCGTTAAAGAAAAAACCTTACGAAATCTTACGAAAACACCAGGAGACAGACAGAAGACAGGAAAAGAGACCAAAGAAAAAGAAAGGCTTTCCACCCTCGATTTATTCAATCGTGATTTGAATAAATCCTCCGAAAAGTGAATACGTTGTTTTATAACTCTTTTAGGTATTTAACGAAGCAAGTAAAAAGAAATACTGGAATGGGATCTAGATATGCAAGTTTTGTACAGTTTCAAGACAAAACAAAACGAGCCGTCCCGACTTGAGTCCTGGCAACAGATTTCCTTTAAAGAATTATGCAGTGTTTGCTTCTTGGCAATCAACTCGAAGACACTGTGGACTACGACAATCAAATCTGATTTCCACTTGGTAATTAAATCTGATCTTCACAAAGCAAAACATTTACACCAAAATGTCAATATATCGAAAATCAAACTGATGTTCTTAGTTACACAGTCCGAACTGTATTCATAATAAGCTATAACACTGAGGTAAATTTTAATAATCGAATAAACTCAAGCAAATTTCCATTTGTTTTAGTAATTGAAGATGTATTTAAGGCATCTTAAGTAAACATCAGCATTCTTCTAAGTTTCATATTTCTTTTACTGCATAACTTTGAAGAATGCATATGTAAGTTTCGAATATCTGTTATTTGCTGTCTTAATAGAGGTTTATAATGTCTTTAGTATTTTCTTCTTTTTCTTGTTCTGCTTTTTCTTTTTCTTCTCTTCTTCTTCATCTTCTCATTCTGGTTTTCTTCTTCTTGTTCTTCTTCTTCTTCTTGTACTTCTTCTTCTGCTTGACGTTGAGTTGAACAGGAATTTGAAGAGGGGTTCAGAACAAGCAGCCTCATTGAGAGTGCAAAGGTTCCTCATGAAGATTATGGATCAACTCTCGTATGACGAAAATTTCCTAGCTACACTTTGAAGGTACAAGCCATTTACTCCTGTATTAGGTTTAAGAGCTATTTTAGATAAAGTGATGCGCTTCCAGGTTCTAAGCATTCACCAAACAACTACGTGTTATCGTATATGAATAATTAAACATTTATCGAATATCAATCTATGTATATTACATATTAATTGCTAATTTTATTTTATTAATACGAAATATTTTTATGCCTCTAAACATTATTTTTAGCAGGTACGCACATTTGATGAGGCATTGCGTTTTCATTTTCTTTTCGTCTACCGACCTACACGGTCTTACAAAGGTGTACATATATTCACGTCATGGGAAGAACGCATTTTTCTTTAATAAGATTCATCGAATACTCAGGACGGTAGATGAGCATATATTGTTTAAAAAATAAACGGAAAATCTACTTATCTAAACTTATTTATAAATAGAACTTTGTGTGCGTGTGTGTGTGTGTGTGTGTGTCTGTGTGTGTGTCCGTTACCTATAGACTCCGAAACGGCTGAACCGATTTTCTTGAAAATTTACATAGTTGTACTATAAGCGTCTGCGAGTGTTCTTAGCTAGGTTTTGCATCGAGGTACCTCCGATAAATACCGAAAATCAATAAACGAAAAAATCGGGTTATAGAAGGAATGGTCCGATTTGAATCAAATTTGATACACTCATAGACAAAGACATGAGAAATGACATTCAGAAGTTTCAAGATTGCAGTTCTTACAATAGTGCAGAAAATCGATAATATATATATATATATATATATATATATACATATATATATATATATATATATATATATATATATAAAAGGCAACATGTTTTTTGCTACGGGTTTAGCTCTAAATAGGTATAATTGTAGCTCTTACTCTCAGCCATGATACCATGTACTCAGAGGACTTATTTAGCCTTCAAAATTCAGTTTCCGACGAAAAAAAATTTGACTTTACATTCCATTCATTTTTCTTTCAGTCTACGGTTTCGCTTTAACTGGAAACAACTATTGCTTTTTAGTCTTTCGTGCCAACGTCTAAACAGTCTGAGCTCCAGGACCATGGATTAGTTTTAAATCTTTCATCACACCCGAACAACGCCGGGCTGTACTGCTAGTATATATATATATATATATATATTCAGAAATTATAACATAAATATGTTATATTATCACTACAAAAGAATATATTTTATTTTGACACTTCTTGTGTCTTATCAAGTGATGAAGTTTATTTCAAATTGAAGTGTTTATAAAAATTAAAAACAAGCAAAACACCTTCAATTATGGAGGCATTGTTGTATATACAATGTGGACCAGTCAGAATAAAACATCTTCTAATTTGGAGAATATGTGAGCAGACTTAAAAATAATTTTAAACTGTTAAACCAGAGGAATGATCTCACTGTTCATTGTAAACATAGTTCAGCATTTACATTAAAATCCGGGTTGTAATATTGAAAAATTAAGGAAAATCTCTTTAACTGCTGAGGATACCATGGAACGAATATGTGAGCAACGACAAGGTTTAGGAGAGGATGGAAACGAAAAGGAAACAGATACTTAACATCAGGATGAAAGAGCTGAATTTTTTAGGACATGTAATGAAGAAGGAATGCTTACAAATCTTAACCCTCTAGGGCCATTCGTATCATATTTGATACAGTATGAAAACAAGCCTTGAAAGAAATATTTTCCTGAAAAATTTTTTAAGAGAAATATTTTATAAATTTCAAATGAAAGCAGTACGGACTGCTCAGTCAAATGTTTCCTTATAGGGAAATACCAAATGTTTCCATAGGGAAATACTGGATCAAATATGATACGAATGGCCCTAGAGGGTTTATAATACCAGAACAGATAGAGGGAAAGAAAGGCAGTGGAAAGCAACGAGAGACATACATCATGGGCTTTAGCAAGTGAATGGCGTAGCAATGTTTATAAGAGATAGCAAGAAGACTAAAAACTAAAAGAGATATAAGAGTGTGGAGGGCCATTATCGCTTACGTCCTGAAGAGATACGGCACATAAAAAGAAAGAAAAAGTTAGCAATTTCTAAGTTCCGGGAAAAGATGATCAATGCCATTTTTAGTAGAAACGCATTAGAACAATTTGCTTAATAACATTTCAGCGTACAATGACAGACCGCTACTAATAGAATAATTGTGAACGGTCAATTCGTGTGTCTGCAGGCGCCTGTGAGTGTTTGAGTTTGGTGTGTGCATCTCTACTTGGGTGCTGCTTTTGAAAGAATATGCAGTAAAATTGATCATTCATCCTGCCTAAAAAAAAACAACTAAATTCTGCTCATCAAGAATTCAAACATCATTTCTCAAAAAACATTTCCATAGCGATACCTGTTCAACTAAATTCCACTCCTGTAGATTAATACCTTGACACATGACTAGGATTAAGCCGAATCGACGAGTTTCTGGCTTAATCTTAAAGCAGGTAATTAATTTTACCAATGTTTTATATTATTTATTTATTAATTATATAAAGGACGGATATGTCTCTGTGTAATTTCTGCTTATAGCTGACAAATTTGTATTGGTAGATGATGGATTTTATTGAACGTTAAAGGCGTTTGATTGACTGGTGCTCGATTGACTTGTAGGCACTTGTGGGACAATTACAATCTCGAATAATTTGATAGAGGATATAAACGCGAATACGAACACATAAATGTGAATTTTACAGGACATTAGAGACTTCTGTATGAAGATGAATGGGTAATATTTTCGGTTACTTGTTTTAATAGGATACCCTTTGGCAAACGGCTTATTGATTTGGGTCTGTGACAAAATAAACGTCATTAATATTTATCTATTATACGGGGTGAAAGGAAAATATACGATACACTAAGGAGGAATCACACACACACACATGCGCCCCCACATACACACACTCTCGTGAACACAGGCAGATGCATGTATTATCTGTGCGTGTGTAGTGAAGTCTTCCCAACGAGAAAAAAGATAGGGTGTTCAAAAAGACTGGATGTTCTTCTAAGTTTAAACAGAGTGAATAATCAATTCTGTTTGCACTGATCTCCCCAATCATTAGTTTCACACTCAACAATGCTCATAAAATCACGTACGTATTGTAAACCTCTAACAAAGGGATACCTATATATACAGGATGTCCATAAATCCGTGTGGATTTTTTTTAAATTTATAACTTTATTTATATTTGTGATAGAAATACTTTGTAAACTTGAAATATAATACAGTGTTTAAATAAAATGGAGCTCTTTTTTCTTTGCTCTGCTTATTAGACAGTTTCTTAATCAGGAACTTCCTAACAGATTGATCGGAAGGGGCTGACCATTTTATTGGACTCTACGTTCGCCAGATTTGAATCCATTAAATTTCTTCATAGGTACATGTAAAAACAATTGTGTATGCAACCAAGTCTACTTCATTAGAAGGTTTAAAAGATAAAATATCTAATGTGATTTCAGGCATTACTGTAAATCAGTTGGTAAATATTTTACGTGAACTGCAAAATCGTATTAACCTTTGTATTGCTAATTATGGAAAACATGTGGAAACTTAAATAAAATTTAAATAAAACCTTAAAATTTAGATTTCTTTCTTTCTAATCCTTTATAGAAATTATTTCTATTGCAAATACAAAAAAGTTATAATTTTTTAAAATGTACACGAACTTTATGGACACCCTATATATATATATATATATATATATATATATATATATATATATATATATATATATATATATATATATATATATATATATATATATATTAACAACGCAATCACTGGGATTTTAACAAAAGTTATATGCAACGTCTAATTACAGCAACAATTGAAAAAACCAATGGGACCAAAATTTCCAGCCGGTATATGAAAGGCTTCGAAGAAATATCTAACAAAATAAAACAATTCAAAACAAAAAACATTCATATATTCGCTTTAAACAAAGATAGATGAATTGTAATTATGGAGAGATATATTTATGAAATAAAATTAGACATATCCTCGGTACCGATGATATTACCCAAAAAATAAAAAAAAACATATGGTCATAAAAAAAGTTAAAAAATGAAACCAAGAAATTATTAAAAAAATGAAGACAATTCATCGCTAAAAGCATCGATCAACGCCCAAAACACTCAGAATTTACAGATACCAAAAATACAAAGTGGACATCTCGAAGAAACACATTATACCAGGAATAGGCATTAAACAAAATTTTAACCTCCATTTCTTGGTACAGTTATTTTTTCGCATATGAAACATATGGTTATATTTAAATAAATTTAAAATAAACATAGACATCAAATACAAATATTTGAATATTTTCGATAAAAAATTATTCATACAAAAATGTTCCCGCAAAGATATATTTAAATTTACTAAAAACACTCTTGACTAAAACAAAATGAAATTACCTATTCCTATACATAAAATCAAAACATTGTCTCCATTAATCTCTATGTTTATCACCTTCGATAAAAAGTCAAATATTTTGTTTATTAATGGGTGTCACCTCTTAGTAGTGTTTGGATTGTCTATTTTGGGAGATTCTGTTTTTTTTATTTCCAGATAAAAAACTTTTAATTCCAGATACGTAGGTGATTCTTTATTAATATATCAAGAAAAGAGTGAGTAATGAATATAAAAAAAGCTACGCAAGACATATTTGAAAGAGGTTGAGCAAATGTACCCAAGTTAAATTTTACAGTCTAAGAACACTTTACCTTACAAGCAGAGAAATAGTATTGTACTTGTAGTTTTACACAAAATCTACAAACACCAATGATCTTATTAATTTTTATTCCAACTACAGTGAAAAGATTAAATTACAGTTGGATTTTTTTTATATCCTAGATTTTTGACTAAGTTGAAGCATGAAGAAAAAGATTAAAGTCGGATTATTATTTTTAATACGCACGTGTCTGTTTTCAACTAGACGATGAAACAAAGAAAAAAAAAGGAGACACACTTCCGATGAACTTTGCCCTTGTTGGTTAGCTCGCTAAAGAAAATATATTTTATGAGTAAACTAAATTATTATTCAATACTTTAATATATCATTCTATTTTGAAAATGTATCTTAAATCCTATCTGCGTCTTTCTTGTCGGCTTTTGAATAAAGACGCTATATCACAATTCTTACGTCAACAATTCCATTTGTAAACGAGTTATTAGGCGAACTAAGTTTCTATACATATACAGATATAGATATGTGTATATGTATAGAACGCCACTATTTTGTCACTGTCTTCGGCCATCCGCCACGGTAGGGATGGACTTATATTTTCAATTCAATTCTCTTTATTGTTAATAGCTTAAATGTTCTATATTTACTGTATGTTAATATTTACTCTTTGATAATGGCTTATGTGAGCCGAAAGCTTAGACCTGATAAAAAATTAACAATTACTGTGATTTTTTGTTGTCTTTCAACGAAATCACCATCAAGTATATCAGACGGTATGAACGAATCCTACACAAAATTAATAGACAAAACTTGTCTATATTATTCAATGAAACCTGCATTAATGAAAAAATGCTGCCAAAATACACATATAGATATATATATATATATATATATTTATACTATCACACCCTGATTGAGCACTCTGGAAGAATGGTAGACTTTGAAAAACCATTAGCTTCTCTAGCATCTACGCATCGTTCATTCAGTAAATAGTTAGAACACTCTTAGCTCCTGGCGCATGTTTACATGTTATATAATACGCTAAAAGCCTCCCTGCTACTACTGGGCGCTCATAGCTTAGAGCTAGACTCGCCGACTGATGACAACTCGGTCAAGTTTCGATCCTGGCTAAAAAGCAATCGGATGTCCAACCGTACTAATGAGCTGCGATACAACGAAACAGATCTGTCTGCGGATGACTATATATATATATATATATATATATATATATATATATATATGTGTGTGTGTGTGTGTGTGTGTGTGTGTGTGTAACGATTAATTTTAGTATCTACAAAGAAAATCATGCATTGTATTAAAAATCTATGGAAGTAATTGCGATGTAGACGCACATGACTTTCCCCATATTCTCTTTCTTTTAAGATTAGAAATGTGCGTTCACATAATTGTTATGAATATATAGACCAATTTTATGTCATCGATTATAGTTTAAGTACATTCACATCGTAAAAAGGTTTATCCCTAGGATAACTGCCAATTAAAATCATTGTCTATGATTTTAAAAAGCTAATAAGTATTCGACACTTTTCTGTCATAGTTGTAAAAAATTCTAACTAAAAATTAATGAATATTTTTTGTTATGATTGTCATTTTTGTTATTTGTATTTTTAAATTGATATTTTTCAAATAATCATTAATTAAGAAATATAGACTCCATTATTCTGGAGAAGTGTGAACTAGGTGATAAAAATAGAAACATTTACCCTGTGATTCTGTGTGTCGCTATTGACTGAAAGGATGACGTAAATCTAATATCGGTTTCTGCGTGCTACAGGATGAATTGCTTTTCAGAAGTCATTGTCAAAGAATTATTGCAATTATTTCGTTAAACATTCATTTAAATTTTTAAATTCATTTAATGTTGTATGATGCACAGTACTTTTAAATATCAAAACGTTTTATCTTGTATGTAGTTTTATTTAACATTAATAAATATATATAATATTAATTTTATTTGCTACGAGACTAAATGAAATTATATTAACTGTTCCTTTTTTATTTTATTTTGTGACTATGCCTTATAACAATCTGCAGTAATTCCTTTTATCAATTTAAAGATGTAATATTATTTCATTATTTGTATCTATTAGTCGAATTTTTGTATGAAATATACGAATTAGTTGCACTCGATTTAATAGAATTATCCGATACAACACAAGTGGGTTTACGTGATTATGCTGCGTTAAAGGCTTTTAATATAGTTGAATTTATTTTCTTTACTAATGAGGAATTTTTATTTTGGTAATTGCAACGATTGTAAATACCATTTGTCTGAAAGAATTATTGATTGATTGATAAATAGTTCAACTTGTTTTATACAGCTTATCAATTTTTTATTTTTTTTAATGCCAGAAAATCTTTTTTGATCGCAAAGTTTTTTGAGATGATAATTGTGTAGTGATATAAGCTTACATAAATTACCATACATAGGGGCAGATGTAATGACATCATGCATTTCCAAAAGGTTATTAGCCTTAAGTGACTATAAAGAACCTATCTGGGAATAGAACTTGGATCTCTGATTAAAGACTCCAAGCTATTATGCATTACACAACAGATACATCTCTGCAGGCAGCACATGGAAAAACTCCATAGGTCACTCATCTAAATACTGATGAGGCTCAACATTGCTTAACTTCGGTAATCTTATAGTCACCGAAGGTTTCACAAGATATAAGCCGTACGCCAGGCCGTGATCAAATATGGCCTTTATTTTGGGCAAGCCTGAATGTAGATATCAGTTTCGTTTATTTCAATTGTTAGTATATATATATATATATATATATATATATATATATATATATATATATATATATTTGAAATTATTTGTTTAATCATTCATTTTGATAGATACTCGTAAAGAGATATTCGGTTTATAATCAAAGAGTATATATATTTATTTCTACTGGCCTGATTATTTACGATACATTTTTGTTACGAAAATGTGTCCTACCGAATGACAAAATCTCGTAACCAAAAATTTATCGTAAATAATCTAGCTGGTAGAAATAAATATATATATACTATTTGATTATAAACAGAATATTTCCTTAAATACGAGTATCGTTCAAAAATAATGTTCAAACCTAATTTCAAATTATCGGTTGTTTACAACCATTTCGTTAGTCTTCGTCAATTTCCGTAATATATATATATATATATATATATATATATATATATATATATATATATATTGTGTGTGTGTGTTTTTTGTCAGCATTTTTTCATTAATACAGGTTTCATTGAATAATATAAAAAAGTTCTCTCTATTTATTTTGTGTAAGATCCGTTCGTATGATCTGATTAGCTTGATAGTGTTGTCATGGAAAGAGGACAAGAACTCGCAATAATTTTTTGATTTTTTATCAGGTCTGACCTTACGGCTTACATAAGCTATTATCAAAGGATAAACATTCACCACCATTCCTTCTCGGCCTACAGCCATGTGCGACACAAAAATGGACCTGTCTAATAATAATGTATAACTCCACTCTGTTAATAATAATTTAAATGTTCTATGTTCACTGAACTTAAATGTTCATCCTTTGATAATGGCTTATGTAAGCCGAAAGCTCAGACCTGAAAAAAAATCAACAATTATTGCGATTTCTTGTCGTCTTTCCATGACAACACTATCAAGCTCATCAGATCATACGAATGGATCTTACACAAAATAAGTAGACAGAACTTGTCTGTATTATTCAATGAAACCTATATATATATATATATATATATATATATATATATATATATATATTTGTGTGTGTTTTTCAGAGTGTGTATAACTGTAAAAACACAGCATGATTAAGACAAAAGGAAAGTTTCTCTTAGCCGACATATTTCGTCTACTAAGAGATATCTTTAATGCAAATGCAAGAATTTCATTTCGGGAAGGTTAGCCGAATAGCCAGGCAAGCTTTGCTGAAACTGAAAAGATATGAGTCAATGTCAAATAAACGAAGCGAGTCAATTATTTTTTATTTTTTTAATAAAAATTTGTATTTTAATTTTTTTAGTTTGAAATAAATTAATGTTTTACATATCTATATAATATAAGATTATATAATATGAGATTATATAATATGAGATTATAAATTTTACTTTTTGCATTTAATCTTTAGCATTTTGATAAAGATGTATGCTGGATTTAGAAAGCAGTAATATTTCAGGAATGTAAATGTCTGAAAGAACATAGCAGGTGGTGGAATGATTTACATTTTTGAAAAGACATTATAGCAATGATAGCGACACATTCAGAACTGTTTTTCAAAATAAATGACCATCATATATATATATATATATATATATATATATATATATATATATATGAGCATGTGGTGTAGATATAGAAGAATCCAAAGGAGTATCTTGTACATACACTGGTAGGATAACTCTCTAAGAGTGCTATATATATATATATATATATATACATATAGAGCAAATATAAGAAAGAAATAAGTAAAAAAAATCTATGTACGGTTTTGCAAATAACATTCATTATAATATCAAACCATTTTATCAGTGGATATCTTATTCGCGAAATATAGTATTTGGAATGTTATGGTATACATCTCTACACCGGTTAGATGCAAAGTGAAAAGGTGACATTTCACTGAACTAACACTAAATGACAGGAGTTATTATCTCTCATGTGCAGCATAATGAGAAATATTTAACCCTGCAGTTAGAATACACATTTCGGTGCGAAGTTACGAGAATATATCGAACTGGAAATGTGAATTATTTATTCAGGTTAGATGCATCTGCCAAATATTTGCGGCCGGACGAAGCAATCTGCAAAGAACTGAAACAGTATTTTATTGCATAATAATGATAATTCAGGTCAGAAATTTTTCCAGAGATTGTCGAGTGAATTTAACTCTTGCTTTTTATATAATGCCACACGTCATCACTTATATTTAAGGTGAGGCCAATATGGACATCTAATCAGCATTTGAATGAAATTAGTGGAAAGTAATAAAATAATGCAATAAGACAGGTCGATTATTGAAACAGGGTATTACACACGATGAGAATCTTGCGATTCCACATTTTAAATAACGACACAAAATAGTTTGTTTTCCAAATCCTTGCCGATCTTTAAAGAAATCTGTTTGAATACTAAATTCAATTTCTAAACCGCACTGTTGCAATTTGATTCCGGTGATCTGAGAAATCTTTATAGCACAGGCGTATAAAATTTACTGAAGCTTTTCATATTTTATATCCATAACATACATGGCACAAGCGCATTATAACTAAATTATTGTGCAATCAAACAGGACCTTCATTTACTTCAAGGGGGGAAATATACTGAACAATTTACCTATATTATCATATAATATCTCATAAATTGAATTTATTATAGTTCGATTTTATATAGGAAAATAAACATTTAAAACACGTTTATCTAATAAGATTTGATCAGTAGTTTTATGATGTTATACATATCTCTGTTTTTGTTGTTTGTTTGCTTTTATTAATTAACAAATAATTTAACTTATTTCATTTTTTGAGTATCATTGTTTGTAATCTTTTACAATATTTTCTGCAGTCTAATATCCCAGATCACATCTACTTCATCGTGCTACTAGATTGGTATCTAGGTCCCACTTCTTTTAACATTGAAATAGTTAAGTGTAACTGATGCTTCTACTCAAACAATTTCTTTTTTCACACTTCATGTTTGTGGAAGTCCCTACATATTCTTTCTTCTATCTACCTGATTTTTACTAATATCTTATCCTTTCAGCAACATTCATAGTACATGTTTTTTTCTCTCACTTTAACCCCCCTACGCACTAGTAGCAGTAAAATATGAAAAAATGCATATTTTTCTTGTGGTGATTCATATTTAGAATTCTTGTTTGGTTTTATTTTTCATTAAATGTATCTAATACAAAATATATCACTTTTATATGGATTTATTCTTGAAAAAATAATTTTTGAATCTGTAAGCACAAACCTGCGGAAATTACGTATTTCTATGTTTCTCAGATGATCTTTAAATTAAATTGATAAAAGAGATTAATCAAATTGCTGGTTACCTTACTTAACTGATCAATTCCATGTTGCACACCGAGTGAAAAGCTATTTTTCTAAAAAGTTGGAAATCAGACCTTTCTTATTAGGGTAGGAGAAAAAGTTTTTGATGTAAAATCTATATCGTAAATTGGTGAAAAATATGGATCTAATTGTATATTAAACTAATTACCTGATCAATTCCAGTTTGCACCCCGAGTGCAACGTTAATTTTTTTTTTTAATTTAAAAATCAATCCTTTCTTATTATGGCAGTAGAAAACGTTTTGAAGTGAAATTTATATCGTTGGAGCTACAGACATAAGACGGGCCACACAGTTCAAAGTTTGCTGAATCTTTTTTTTAATCATTTCAACCAAGGCAAGGCAGAACTGCTACTGGTGCGTAGGGAGGTTAAAGTGAGAGAAAAAAACATGTACTATGAATGTTGCTGAAAGGATAAGATATTAGTGAAAATCAAGTAGATAGAAGAAAGAAAATGTAGGGACTTCCACAAACATGAAGTGTGAAAATAGAAATTGTTAAAGTAGAAGCATCATTTACACTTAACTATGTCTATGTAAAAAGAAGTGGGAACTAGATACCAATCTAGTAGCACGATGAAGTAGATGTGGTCTAGGAACCAGAGAAAAATATTAGTCAGAGCAGATACCATGATAATACTTGTAGAAAAGTAACTTGAAGTTTCTAACTAGAACAAAAAAACTAGGAATAAAAACTGATCAGCTAGTACATTGAGTCATTAAGTAAACATTGGCTGGAACTATAATTTAGCCCTAATGCATCCACTCTGATAATGGACCGATTTAAGGGTTAATATAAATTGCAAGAAATACAGTCAAGATAATATAGAGGAGTATCGTATCAGCAAATATATCCTTCACTACTCGACGATATAATTATTAAAAAATAAAGTCCTGTTAAAGAGCAAACACATGGTAAGTTCTTTCATAGCGGATAGTAATGTTTAAGTTTTAATAATTTAAGTAAAGAGAATGAATTGAGCCTGCGCTGCCTCACTATGAACGGGAAAGAAGGGATATATATATATATATATATATATATATATATATATATATATAAATGAAAAATGATGAAGAAAGTCATTGGAATGTTCAAAACTTACATTTCAAACAGTGCTCAATATAAAACTAAACCAATGACATTTATCTCTTTATAACATGTGCAAACTCCAACCTACTACAAAATTGTACATTTTGCTTAAGCATTGAAAGAACAATTTAATAATGACGGTAATAAACGTTTTATTCAATCTTTTTTCTGTATTAACTGTATTAGTGTAGGTGATTTCATAATTAAATGCAAAAAGATTTATTTTGGAACAACCTAACCGATGTCTATATCTGTCTTCAAATCACCACCGGCCAAAAATTAAAAATGTCCTTCTCTTGGCCGTTTTCATTGTCCTTCCGCTTTTTTCCTCCTCTTTAGATTTTCTCTCTTTTTTCTCTTTCATCTTCACTTTATTCTGTATTTTTCCTTTTCATCTTTCTTTTCTTTTCTTAATAGAAGTACAATTCTTTTTTTAAATTTCAGAAAATTTGAGCCTGCACATCGTGTAACCGATGTCAATAGCTCTCTGCAATTTACTTCCTGCCAATATTTAAAATTTCTCCGTCTTAGCCGTTTCCATTGTTTTTTCCTCTTTATATTTTCTCACATATTTTCCCCTTCACTTTCTATTTCTTTCCTGCTCCTATTTGTTTTAATTTTCTTGATTTCTCATTTTATTTCCTAATTCTTTTTTCCTTCTTTCTTTCCACACTATTTTTAATATATTTTACCTGGTACGAAAAAAAATTCCAAAAATGAATGGATGTGATTTTTTTAATGGATGCTTACCACCGGTGTGTGGTGTATTTATTAAATTTCTTTTTTTTAATATAAACTTTATTACTACCTGATTAGACATTGTTCTTTCAATGTAGAAACAAATATACAGTTTTGTAGTTTCCATTGCACATGTTATACGGAAATGATTAATAATATATATATAGTCATCCGCAGAGAGATCTGCTTCCTTGTCTCACAGCTCATCTGTATGGTGAGACATCCGACTGCTTCCAGCCAGGACTGAAACCCGACCGAATTAACAGGAATCAGCAATCCTACCTCTGAGCTACCGGCGCTCAGTAGAAAAAAAGTGGTCTTTTGCGTGTTATATACAATGTAAACGCATGCCAGTAGCCGAGAGTGTTCAAATCCATTACTGAATAAACGATGCGTAGAGCGTGAATAGCTACCTTTTTTAAAGTCTACCATATATATATATGGGTAAAAGCAATCGGATGTCTAACCGTACCGATGAGCTGTGATACGGTGAAACATATCTGTCTGTGGATGACTATATATATATATATATATATATATATATATATATATTTATAAAGAGAGAATTATCGAATCAGAAAATTAAACGATATTATAATACCAGGCTGACGAATGTTTAAAATAAAATAAATTATTGAATTACAAGCAAATAAAGACCCAATTTTTAATTAAATAGTTGTCATTTTTTTCTGCATAATAATTTCTGCAATATTCTTTCTGTTTTATCGATATTGTACAAAATTTTATCAACTAATAAACATGATGTAAATAGTATTATATATTTAAAGATTTAAACCACTGCATCATCTAGAAAAAAATTCACCGAACATGATAAATTTAAGGGCCACACACGATAAATTTCAGAATTGCAAAATATGAACAAAATTTACACATACGGTTTTGTTGCATATACATCAACAGTAAAATTATGTTTTAATCCAACGGCGTCTTAATTCATAATTAGTCAATAATTATAAGGCTTGAAATTGTTCTAAGGTAACTTTTATTTAAACTATGATGAGAAAAAGAGCTAAGGCAACATATTTATGAGAGCCGCATATTAAAGTACAAAAAACCGCATGTCTCATGTGATCCGCTCTTCGGCTACCATGATGTGTGCAAAAGAAACTCTCTGATTTATAGCTGATCCAAATAAGATATATTCATCAAAATGCGAATGAGAAATTCAAATGTATTTGGACATCATAAACAAATTCATAATGTGTTGATTATGCTCACCACCTGTAACCCGATGTGTTTGTGTCCTGCACAAACTACTTTCTTTGTCATAATCTAAATTGCAGCTGATACGTTTTTAGTGAATTATAACGCAAACGCACGCTTCACCGTCTTCCTCGACAGTATTCAAACATACCCTAACATGTTAACCTATATTTTTCAAGAGACCACCATTCCCATCACTGAAAAGAAAAAAAAACTTTTAGCGTTGTTTCTATAATGTGCATTGTGGTGTAGTGGATATAGGCTCGGAACGATAAATCGGCGAGCCGAGTGAGAATTTCACTTGAATTCGTTGCACTCACGCGCAAATACCCTTGGGAAAGGTATTATTCTGTCTATTCCTTCCAGTTATGGGTTAAATAAAAGGAGAGATTGTGTTTTATAGCTTTGGCTGGCAACCAGTCTACTGCAGCAAGTAATGGCAACCTACTGCGGGATACAATTCTGCCCAGCCAGTTATGTCTCTCTATAATTGCTGTTAATAAGTGAGATTATTTAAACAAAAATTCACCCGCACATACTGAATCTCATTCATTCATATATATATATATATATATATATATATATATATATATATATATAGTCATCTGCAGACAGATCTGTTTCGCTGTATCACAGCTCATCAGTTGATTGAGCACTCTGGAAGAATGGTAGACTTTGAAAAACAGTATCTACCCTGGCATGTACGTATCGCTCATTCCGAAATAAATTCGAGCACTCAGGCTAAGGGGCGTGTATAATGATAATATACATGTTAAAAAGTCTGCCTACTTCTACCGAGCGCTCATAGCCTAGAGGTAGAATCGCCGACTGACTTCACTTCGGTCGGGTTTCAATCCTGAGTTAAAAGCAATCGGAGTCTAACGGTACTGATGAGCTGTGATACAGCGAAACAGATCTGTCTGCGGATGACTATTTACGCTCTCACACCCTGATTGAGCACTCTGGAAGAATGGTAGACTTTGAAAACCAGTATCTGCCCTGGAATGTATATATATATATGTGTGTGTGTGTGTGTGTGTGTGTGTGTGTGTGTGTGTGTGTGTGTGTGTGTGTGTGTGTAATCGCGCGCGAGTGAGTGTATGTGTGTGTGCGTGTAATCGTGCGCGCGCGTGTGTGTGTGTGGTTTCCTTCGGTCTCGAGGAACCATGGATCTACACCCCAAATCTTATGCCTCAGCTGCTGAATGCCTGTGAAGACGTTTACGTTTTCTTTCCGTCAAGGACGCTTCTTCCCGGTAGTAAGCATTCATTTCTCCGCTCCAGCTGTAGGTGTAAATCGCGTCCCCAGCCTGAGCAATCCTTCACGGATGTTTTTCATTTGACTGCGCTGTATAGTAGTTGACACTGTCTGTGAGAAAAACAGCAACGTAAACAATTCGGTCTACCAGAAATTTGGAATCTGAATGCTGTAATGCATGGAATTCGCAGCGGAAGCCTTAATACGATCACACCATAGAGCTTCCGTGTCAACCTTCGGAGAGTGCAGAGAATTCAGAAGGAGCTGAATTAATGTAATGGTGAATAGAAAGATGTTTAGAGTGATCTTCTCACAAGCCTCAGCACAGGTGCCTACATCAAGTGCCTTGAAGATGTAGTGTTGCGCTGGGTAAAAAGGGTGGTTTCTGAAAGACCGCACGGCTGAAATTAGGATTGTGCACCCTACCACACAACAAGGAGAACCTAGTCATGGTTGGCACACAATGTAAAAATTCTATGACAAACATGACTGTAATCCCCTTATATTACTTATTGTCCAACAAAAACCCCGACTGGTTCAGAGGAACGGGAAAGCAACAAAGCTCTTCATAACAAAAAAGATGAACTAAATTAAAAACTTATGGCATCATTCCCCAACTTAATCAAGGAGGTCGTCCAGAAGAATTGTAGAAGATTCCGAAGTCGTATTGTATTGAGGCTGTGGTTGAAGATAATATCTATTTTTTTTAATGCACTTAGATTGAAAATACAAACAGTTAATAATAATAATGTTCTTTGCCGTAGAAATCGAAATAAATTCTCAAACGCTGCAAGGAGGAAAAAGTTATTTCCTAATACTTATAGAGATTTTTCAAGGTTTTACACAACGCAATCCCTCTTTATGACCACGAAGTCTAGAAACAATCAACACAGAAATTGGTAAGAGAAAAGCTAATCTTCACTATAAGTCATATGTAGCAGAAAATGATCTTTTTAAACACGAAGGCGCTGAAATGAAATAAGAAATGAATGCAGCCACGACAACAGAAAGTTGGTCCGAGTTTTGCAAAACAAACCAGGTACGTTGATTCGTAAAGTGAATAAGAAAATACTTTCGCAATAGGGACGTGACTTCAGGCTTCAAATAAACCGTCACCTGCAGAAACGCATGTTTGATATTGTCATGTTGGTGCTGAGGATGAGAAATTATTTTCATTATATATATATATATATATATATATATATATATATATATAGCATGTAAATAGCAAACACGATCTCCCGAAATTCATGAAGTACGAATTACGCATTTATTGATAGATCTCTTCTGGTTCTACACTGTAATCAGAAAGCACCTAAGACATTTGGTTACTTCCAAAATGAAAGAAAACACGTCTTCTAATCGAGTTCACTCATAATGCTGTGGAAAATTGCCTATACTCTAGAAAATCGATTAAGCAGAGAAACATGGACAACTACACAGAGAATGTGGCAGTAAAGAATTAAATATAGTATTAGATTTACGTTTAACAGTACGATAACGTTTTTGTAATACCTTTTGCTTAAGTTATACCCGTGTGGAAAATCTTACGAAATTGATATGAAATCAAAAGTTTATCAAAATATTTGAAAAAAATGCAAAATATCTAAAATAAATTATAAAAAATTTCCACGGTTAAAAAAACAGAGAACTGCAATTACCGACGTCTCCAAGAAAAGAATTACACTCACTCAAGACACAGACTAGTACCTCTTCTAACGATTTTATTAGCAAAAGAGAGAAGACTAAAGCCTATTGAATTTAAGCAAATTGTATTGGAAAACGAACAACAGGAAATGTTTTATTAAAATATTAATGTTTTGTTTTATTTTGATTTTATCTAATTTTTATAATTTGATGTATTTTCGCTTCATTTTGTTTTGTTACTTCCTAAAAACATATTTTCTCATTTTTAACACTGCTTTCGACAACAAAGCAATTTGCATTATAGCCGGTAACTTAACATATAATCATTTTACATCATGCTCCTTTGAAAGCGATAATGATAGTAAGAATAATATCAGAATAAAATGAGGAACGTGAACACTGGTATTTTTTAAATGTGTTTTAGAAAATTGGACAAATATCGATCGATAGAGGTCGGATAGGGGGGAAACAACCAATCATAGAATAAAAAGATATAGATTTTAAAAATTTCAACTTCATTTGTTAACCGTCTAAATTAAACTACGTTTCTCAATATGTCGTTTCATGAAATAATAAAAGTACTCTGATATACTATTCAGCAATATATTCCTTTGTTTATTTTTATTATTTCATCCCAAGCAAGGCGAGACCGCCACTAGTTCGCATGGAAGGGTTACCATGAGAGAAAATACTGGGTACATGAAAATAACAGATGAACAGGATTCCAGAAGATAAATAATGGTAAATGATGTTGCATTTAAAGTTTTTGAGATTGTAGCTATCAGGAAAACAAGCAAATTGAAGAACTGTTCAAAGACGGGAAATGCGAGAAAACAAATTGTTCGAGTAAAAGATGCGGTTACATTTAACTATTTCAGCAGTAAAATTGTTGGACCCAAATGCCAATCTAGCAGCACGCTTAAAATCCCCTGGTCTGGGCACCAGGAACAAAAACTTCTCAGAGCAGTCGCCATGAATATATTTGCTGAACAGACAGAGCGAAACTATGTCATGTGGGAGAGAACGTAACTGATGTCGAGATACCGATACATATTCAGGACCGATTATATTGTAAGTCATTTTTTTTAATTCTTCAGGAACATTAAAATGAACAGCAGAAGCACACGTTCAGATATGGCAACAGGATTCACTGCATGGATGAATGTTAGATTTATAAATATATAAGATGTATTCAGGCGAAAAAAAGATTCTGGCCTGACGAGTCTCAACATTCTGTGCAACAGTTGCAACTATAGATCTGATACATTCGTTTAACTTCAAGTCCGTTGAAAAGTGAGACCAAGAAGGCACAGCGTGTTACTCTTAAGGAGATGGCTGTCAAGAACCTTTCTCTATGTGAGCTAATGGATTTAAATTGGTACTAATTCTCACAATTTGCAGGACACTTCAGGCGAGTAAATCACGAACTTGCGAGTGATCTACATCTCTGGCTCATGTCTATGCAACAAGACGGATAGGATAATCAGCACCAGCAACATTGACCACCTATGTTATGAAACCGAATCTCACCCTAAAGACTTTCCGACCCTAATGCTTAACGTATTAGACCTATTAACTTGTAAACTAGCTCGATCGAATCGATAAAATATAATAATTAACTCGATCAATTGAATCATTTATAAATTTCAATACTGCGTAGTATACGATAGTAAATCAGAACGCACGGAAACAAATATGAAAGAAAAATGCGCATGTTATGTTAACATATAGTCTTTCCTGCACGGGGTGATCTTCTGGTCTCTTTCAATGAACCTCCTAAAAAAAGCTTTTCGGTTGGTCATGTCTAACCTATCGCATTTTAGTGCACTCACCATGCACCGATTGTGCGTCATCATCATGCAATCTGGCTTTTGAAGAAACGTAGCTGATGCCCACGATTGCCGTTGCTTGGTTAACGGGATTCCATCGTGTTTCGCATTCACTAAAGAATTGACCGAGAACGCTAGGAACAATGAACAATAATGACAGACTTTTCATTCCCTTAATTCCACCAAAAACAAAGTAATAAGATTGCTGGGAAAACGACATAAAAAATATTTTTTTCATTTCTACCATATTCAACGAAACACAAACACACACGCGCGTGCGCACACACACAAATGTTCAGACGAACCCCATTCTTTAGTTCCACCATATAATGATTTTCACGTCAAAAATCTGAATGCCCCTTACATTATAGTGAACAACCCTCTTTGTATTCCATTAGTGTGATGTAGGTTTCACTCAAAATGTTTCTTTCCAACAACAAGCTATGTTTTGCTAACCATTCCCAAGAAAAAATCAGCCCAGATCACTACAATTTTATCCTGTTCAAGATGAGGGCAAACAGTTTTCATTCCCATATGACATCTCAATTTATTCCCATTAATATAAGCTTTGTAACGCTTTACCTCTTGTGTCTTATACAAGACGAAATTTATTGTAAAAATAAGAAAAAAACTCCTAAAATCATCTTCATTATCAAGGGTTCGAAACCTGTCTAATCAATATAGTAAAACATTCCCACGTGGATGTGCGTTTTGGTGCAGCGGATATCGACTCGGAACGACAAATCCGGAAGCCGAATTCGAATTCCAGTTGAATTCCTTACATTCACTTATGTGCAAATACTCTTAGGAAAGGTTTTAATCCGTCTCTTCCTTCCAGTTATAGATAAATAACAGAACAGCTTGGCTTATATAACCTATACCTGCAACCAGTCTACCGCAGGAAGTAATGGCAACCTACTGCGGGATAATCTTCTGCCTAAACAGTCATGATTCTTTCGAGACATGATCGTCTAAAGCGTGTATCACGTATGGCACTTAACTGACTGATATTTGTACATCTTCCGTAGAATGTAGGCTAAAAAGAGTTATCTTTCTGCTGAAAAGAACAAAACAAAAAAAAAAACAATTTTCTCCATTCAGGTAATGTCAATAAATGATACCTCAACTTCCATGGAATAATTATTATAATCAATGTTGTAAACAAAAAATGTTCAATATCTGACAAAACATACATTCGAAGGAACTGCCGTAATGACTTTGCAATAATTAATCAAAATAAATTTGGTTTATTGTAACTAGACTTCAAATTATGACGGATGCTTTATAAAAGTGTTATTAGTACAATTTGCTGTTACTGATGTAATCAATTTAATCAGACTGTTTGTATAAAAATCATGGCAAAAATATGCGTCTTCAATTCATGTCTTGTACAATATCAGAAAAGTAAAATTTACACTAACATATTATACACATAAATATAAATCACATATGCAACACGCACGTTTGTACTTATATACATATATAAATACATTGATTCATATATATATATATATATATATATATATATATATAGACAGAGAGAGAGAGAGAGACAGACAGACAGACAGAAGGACAGACACAGAGATAGTTGTATATATATTTATATATGCATAAACATATACAAGTTTTATGTATGTGTTTGAGTTTGGTGTGTGCTAAAATCCCGTAATCAATATAGATTAGCGCTTTTGCCGGATTTAAATGTTTTGGGTAAGAGGATTAATGAAAAAATATATCTGGCACACACACTCTTTATCTACCCTATCTTTTATAATGAAATTATAGAAAAATAAAGATATGTATTTTTCACACGGTTTATCATTTTTGTATACTATCTGGCTATCTATCTATCTATCTATCTATCTATAGATAGATAAGAATTGACGGGAATATATATATATATATATATATATATATATATATATATATATAAATTGCGATAGACAAAAAATACTTTGAGTAAAAATCTCTGAGTAGTAGCCACAGAGTGACAGAATGATTGAGTCATGACGCCTGCGTGAGAAAGTATTCTCCAGTCCATCTTTATTTTGTACTAATTTTCCCGAGAATATACTATTCAACCTTATATCCTAGTCTGTGTTATCTTTCTATCGCCCTTCGGTCATAACCCACTGGCGTCGAAGAATATTCGAAACACAAAGAGAAACCTCTATCTAAAATATTCTACCAAAACGTTTACGCCATAACATTGGCGATGAAGAATATTCGAACCACAAAGAGAAACCCTTACCTAAAAATTCCACAAAAAAGGTTACGCCGTAACACTTGCGACGAAGAATATTAGAATCCCAAAGAGAAACCTCTACCAAAAAAAAATCAATAAAAAAGCTTACGCCATATCACTAACGACGTCTAAAGATTCCAGTGTGTTACCCTCAATTCTGGCAGCAAAAAAGTTCCAACCAAAGAGAAACCCTTACATCAGGTCCGTGTAACACACAAAACATCTGACTAAGGAATCGTACGAATTATAGAAAATAATTACCTGGCAACGGAAATCTCAAATTTTCACGGAAAAAAAGTTACGCTTACAACAGTTGTACGTTAAATAAAAACTGATAAATAAAAACCACACACTTAAAAAATAAATACGAAATAAAAAAGACACAGATTCGGAAGTCGGGTATTTTTTTTTATAATCGTGTCGCCCCAAGCAAGGCAGTTTACTGCCACTCTTGTGCAGGGTGTTACATAGGAAGGAATGTTGAGGAATGCGAGGTTGCATGGGATGTCAGGAAGAAAGTAGGAGACTGAAGAGATTACTAATGAGAGTGGGGTAGACGAAGAGGCATGTTATGAGGAATGCGAGGTTGCAGGGGGTGTCAGGAAGAGAGTAGGAGAGGGAAGGGAGTAGTGATGAGAGTGGGGTGGATGTAGAAAAGCATGAGAGAGAGGATGTAAGTTAGTGAGACAGGAAGATGACTATTGATTTTACATTTAAATTCTTGGAGATTGTAACTGTCAGGAAAGCAAGTATGTGGAAGAGAATTCCACAGGCGGAAAGTGCGAGAAAAGAAGCTGGGGAATAGAATCTGCGTTTACAATTTATTGGTTTCACAGTAAAATTGTGGGACCTAGTTGCTAATCTTGTGGCTCGAAGAAATTAATATATAGGAGGTACCAGTGAACTAAGGTCATCGGAGCAGAAATATTTGTAGAAGAGACACTAGGAAGCCGCACTGCGTCGGTGAGAAAGCGACCGTATCGTAGCTGCCAACACGGGATCGATCACATGACAGATTCTCCGTTGGTTTCAGTAAAGGAACACCTAAATTTATAGCAGAAGCACCAGACCAGATATGGCAGCAATACTCAATGCACGTGCGGATGGTAGACTTGTATATGTGCAGGATTGTTTGGGATGGGAAAAACTTCCTGGACCTGCACAGATAACCGACTTTCTTAGCAGCAGAATTATCTATGGATTCTATATAGTTATTCCACTTGAGGTCTGGTGTGAGAATTAACCGGAGGAGGCGCAGTGTTTCGCTTTCAGGAAGAGAAGCCTGATCCGGGAGGAACGATTGTTTGTGGTGGTTTTTAGATAGCAGCTTCGTTTTAGAAGCATTACAATTTACGAGCCATTTCTTGCCCCAGTTCACCACGGATTGGAAGTTCTTTTCAAGCTCGGCAGCGAGGTTTGCTTTTTCAGAATCGGTAGATTCTTGATCTAGACGAGAGTAAACCGTAGTGTCGTCAGAATATATGCCCACTTGGGATCTTATTACATCAGGCAGATCGTTAATATAGATAAAGAAAAGCGTAGGACTTAGAATAGAGCCTTGAGGGACACTCACATTCATGTGATAATATAGGGAAACTCGTCCGGTCAATACCACCCTCATTGTACGATTTGAAAGTAAGGACTGGATTAGATCAAACAATTGTCCAGTTATACCATAGCCCTGCGACTTGCATAGAAGGCCAGTATGCCAGACTCTGTCAAACGCTTTGGAGATGTCAAGGGCCACAGTTCGGGCTTTACCGTTTTTGTCGAGGGCCTGGTGTAAAACTCAGTGATAGTCGTGAGCATATCAGCATTAGACCTGGTGAAGCGGAAGCCATACTGTTTGTCAGAGAATAGTCTATGGGCTGTGAGATGTTGTACCACCTCGGCGTTGATGATGGCTTCGAACACTTTGCCAAAGATCGGTAGGTGGCTGATAGGGCGATACTTAGCGAAGTCAGAGGGTTCTGCAGTATTTTTATGTATAGGAACCACGGAGGAGGATTTCCAGCAGGCAGGAAAGCAGGAAGCAGAAGGGCAGAAGTTATAGAGTTTAGAGAGAACAGGGGAGAGTTCAGGAGCAAATCTCAATAGGACAATGATGGGTATTCCGTCTCCGCCGCTCGGCTTATGGTGTTCAAGATTAGAAATTTGAAAGAAGCGAAAAAAATAGAAAATTAATAACTCAATCCATTTTTAAAACCAACAAGTCGAAAATACTTACAAGTGAAAACTGTAAGTAATAATTTTTTCTTTCCCCTTGTTGCTATATTCAAAAGCGTTTCACTACACAAGAAAAAATAAAGGAAGAAAAATATATTTTCTGTTTGGCAGCGTGATTTTTTCTGCAATTTTTTCTCTTTTTAGGAAAATAATAGAAGCAGCCAGACTGTATTATTAAGAAAAAAAATCTAACCGTTATCAACAGCCAGAGCAGTGAAATATTAAGGAAAGGAATCACTTTTCATTTTCTTCCCCACAACTTAAAGAAAAAAATTGCTTAAATTCCGTTTTTTCTCTGAAATCTCGTATTTGAAGACAAAATGAAGAACTTCAAATAGTAATCATTGTTCAGATGATGAAGTCACAACCTGATCATCAACAGAAGACTAAGGAACGTATACTACAGCAGAAAGAACAACAGCAACGAGAGCAACAACAGCTTTTCCTTGAATTCTAAAAACAACAAGAAGAATTACTTCTAAAAACATTAAGTAAGAAGGGATTTAGTGAAAACAATACTGAATTTTCTCACAACACATTTTGGAATTTTATGGAGACATTCAAGTATCTTCCTGACGAAGATAAAACATTTGAAGCTTTCTATAGAAGATATGATGATATTTTTTACGGTAAACTGTGAGGATTATTCGAAAGCTAAAAAAGGAACAGCGGAACATAGTAAGTTCGTCGATTACATTCTTCGAAGAAAACAAGTGAATTAGCGTTCGATGAAGCAATAAGATATTTGTCTGAGTAGCCCTAATACAATACTATTCCCCAAAAATGGAAATGTTTTTTCAACTTGTCCAAACGGGATGACGAGGATTATCATATATTTGCGTTCATTGTAAATAAGCACTCGATTTTCGATTCGAAGAAATTGTCGGCCGACGATTTCAAATGCTTAACATTTGCCCAAGGTTTAGTCTCCACAAAAGCTTGTAAATAAGACGGTAGGTTCTATCAAGACTAGAAAGCGAAATTGGTCTCACACTGCAAAGACTTGCTGAAGATTGCCAGCGACTAATTAGTGTTAAAAGCGATTCCAAAACATCGAGGAATCCGGCATTAGGAGAGTTAAATACAAGAAAAAATTACTCTCTTGGAAAAGGTAGAGAAAGTAAAGAGTATGCTCATTCACAACCTAAAAGTAGACGACCTTTTCAGATACAAAAATTACGCACAAGCCCATGCGGGCGTTGTGGTGGACAACATTGGGCGGCAGACTGCTTTTACCGAAACAAGAAACGTAAATTGACCACAAAAGGGGCGAACTGTAGAAACAAACGGAACAACAGAAACAGAGTTTGACAAATTAGATCAAATGAAAAAGTAGATAAGAATCTACGAAAATACGTCGTAGTCAACATTCTAAACGAAACAGCTAAACTACAACTAGATTCTGGCTCGTATCTCTCAATTATCAATCGTCATTCTTGGAAGGAAATTAAAAAAACATCGATGAAATAGGCAAACAAAACAGCTCGCGTTGTAACAGGTGACAAAATCACATTTGAAAGTGAGGGAACGCTACCTATAACACTAAATGGCATCACAATTAACTAAAGGTTTTCGTCCATAAAAACTCTGAGAATTTCTTTGGAACTGATTGGATGGAGCAGTTTAAGTTGTGTAACCAACCAATCAACAACTTTTGACAAAATGTAGAAAATATAACAACGGATCACCATAATGTAAAAGATGAATTAAAAGAAAAATTTCCCAAATTCTTTTCGGCAGGGGCTAGGAAAATGTAATTATACAAAAGCCAGATTCGAGTTGAAAGAAAATGTTCAACCCGTTTTCAAAAGTAGAAAAATAACGGAATAATTAGATCCACTGGAAAATGCCGGTATACTGTCCAAATTGAGTTATAGCGAATGGGCGGCCCTAGCTCTACATGTAAGAAAAAAGTTCAACCAAATTAGCGTCTGTGCGGATTTCTTAACGGGCCTCAACACGGCTCTAAACAATTTCAATTACCCACCTCGCCACACTGGACGAAGTATTTAATAACTGACTGGTGGGGAAAATATTCTCCAAATTGGACTTAAGCAATGCATATCTTCACAAGCTGTTGAGAAGGAGTGCTCATAACTTCTATGTATCTACACCCACAGCGGTTTATACAAGTTTGATAGATTGGCATGCGGGGTCAAGGTTGTATCTGTAATATTTCAGCAGGTCATGGATACCATGCTGGGAGATCTTGACTTCGCGTGTGCCTAACTTGATGACATTGTAATAGCAAGCAAATCTACCGAGGAACATTGCAAACAAATCCAAAATGTTTTTGAGAGTATTTAGGATTTTGGGTTCAAGATAAAAGAATCGAAATGTGATTTTTATATGAATGACATCAGGTATCTCAGGCATATCATTTGACAAGAATGGAAAACGGTCTTACCCACAGCGGGCAGAAGCTATCATAAATATGCCTTCTCCAAAAAACGTCAAGGTGCTCCAAAGTTTTCTTGAACTTGCCAACTGTTACCAAGTTTTCATTAAAAAAAAACAAAAAAAACACGCACGAGCTACGCGCTACACTGAACGAATCGTTAAAAGAGAAAATTTGGATCTGGACAACTGAGCGTCAGTCAGCTTTTGAAAAAATAAAAACTATATCAACATCAGAACTATTTCTGACTCACTTCAATCCCTAATTAGATATCATTGTGATCTGTGATGCTAGCTCGTACGGTATCGGAGCTTGTATTCTACATTTTATACCAGACGGCGCAAAGAAACCCATGGAACACGCGTCAAGAATTGTTGCTACTCATAGAAAAAGCGTACAGCCAAATTGAAAAAGAAATCCTCAGTATCAAATTGGCCATGCTGATGATCTATCCAGACTAATCGCTAATCAAAGTCAATCACTTGAAGACTCAGTTATAGCAGCCCTTCATTCAAACTGTGAAATAAACTAAATAATAGCGAATATCGCCCGGCTACCTGTAACATTGTCGGAAATCAAAATCGAAACTCTAGAAGATGATTTTATTTGCGAGATAAAACGTAAAATCGCAACAAAAGATAAAAGTGTGTCGGACGTCTAACTCAGTATGTGACAATGTCTTATACAGCGAAAGAGTTATAATGTTTAAAAAATTCACAGAAGCGAATTTTAAAAGAGCATTTAAAAAAGCTCAAGGAAGGCCTACCGACATAGCATTACAGCAGTTTTTTACAAGTTTAACGCATAATGCCGAACCCGAATACACCATCAACTAGCTTACTAGCGGAAACCATGTTTTCCATAAAGGTGATATCCGTGTTTTGCAAATCAATTTCTAAACAGTCAAAAATATATAAATCCGAAAAGTGAAAAAAAAAAAAAAAGAAAAAGAAAACAATTTCTTCCCAGGTTAGAAAATCTTTTTTACCAGTTTCCAAAAGAATATGCCGTACTGGAAAGAGGGTATGATCTCTGGAAGGATAGGCAAGATGGTGTATATAATACTGGAACTAAGACATTCCCACAAAAACACATTAAACGGCATGAAATGGATTCTAACAGCACACAGGATGAAGTGGATGAACCCATCGAGATCATTTACGACACATTTGACCTCGAGCCCTCGCAACATACGCCCAAACAATGATGGTCAGAGAGAAAGAGGAAATTTACTGAGCCTTTAACAATTAATCCCAAAAAGAAAAGGTATTATATTTCCGGAAATTAATAAACCCTTTTACAGAGTAAAAAGCTTGGGAGGGGGTATTATGGTGACCTACCTACAAATGGACTCGTTCACACCTTTAAAATATGGCTAGCAACTCTGAGTAGTAGCCACAGAATGAGTGAATAAGCGAATCAGGATGCCTGCGAGAGAAAGTACTCTTCAGTCCACGTTTATCTTTGTACTACGTTTCCCGAGAATATACTATTCAACCTTATATCCGACTCTGTGTTATCTTTCTATGGACCTTCGGTCATATCAGATGTGATACTGCGGTAAGTTTTATTATTAAAAAATGAAATGTGAAAATAATGGCGTTTCTTGGTACAACCGATATAAAATCTTATTACTGTATGATTTTCTATAGTAGAAATCAATCATATATAATGATCTATTAATTATCGAGCGCTCTTAAAGTAAAACAGTACAAACAGTGAACTGCTAACCCAGTGGTTTGTAATACTTCTAATATATATATATATATATATATATATATATATATATATATAGAGAGAGAGAGAGAGAGAGAGAGAGAGAAAGAGACATAACAATGGCTTGCGATGTTTTCAAGTTTGAATATAAGACAGATGATTTTTATCAGTGTTTTTACGCAGAATCAATAAATCATACTCATTTTTCTAATGTGATCAAATCTTTTAAGATACAAGCTTTTACTTAAAATGTATAGAAGTGCATTTTAACTCTAGGTATTATCTTGTTTAATTATTAATGCTAAATTTCATGCTGATTTGTTCCCAGAAAGCTCACATTGTGCCAACACAAAAAAGAAGCTATTCATGGATGAAAGGTCTTTTCAAGGACTTCCCCCAGTGCTCGGCAGCCACCGTGTCATGTTTCAAGCACCGGCTGTACTCAGCGAGTAATTTAACATCCCACCTATCGTGGTAGCAATATTCTATAATTTAAATTCCATGGTAAAAGCGCTCTTTGCTCTCCATAAAATATTTCACAGTTTTTGGAAAATATTCCAAGTGTGAGCGCAGAAAGTGCAGTTTGACTGATATTAGTGCCCCCAGTTAACCGAAGCTATTCAGTAGCTCTTCAACTTCCTTATAGTATTTTGCACTCTCGCAGTTTCCCTGAAAGTTTGTAACTACTGACTTCAGTGGGTGCCAAGAGGACATCTCAGTTCTTCGTCAATCATTGGGTCCTTCAGTGTTTCTTATTTGAAGGCCGTCAGATATATCAACGTTGATTTATTCGATGCTTATCGCAGGGTACTTTTCTAAGAAAAAAGCAGACCTTCCCTGTCCATTACCTTCATAATTACTTTTAACTTGTTATGCAATAGAGTAGCAGTATGTTGTTCGGTTCAACGGCGAGACTAACGTTTTGCGAGCCAGGTTTTAACACTTGTCTTAACGGCCACTCTTATCTCATATTATAGTGATCATCAGCCCAGCTCTCCCAGAGGCGCAGAAAACAAGGATATATTTGGGTACCCACCTTGGAACACTAGGAACAGTCTAACCTTATGAAGATCGTCACAGATCATCTATTTGTGCTCTTCTTAGCAAATAATTCATGCAATTGTGATTTTCTTTATTTTCTACTGTTTCTACAAGGAATAGATAAAAAAAACTCTTCCCGTTATGTAGTTTCCATTTCGTAGCATAATATGCTATGCCCATTGATTTGATCAATTTAGAAGTCTTGTTGTATTAACGGTGACTTATTCCAAACTTTTCAAAACATCCTCTTTATAGCAATAAAACATTGTTCCCGGTTCCAATGGATGTATCTCTTTGAGACGTAAACCGAGCAGCTGAACAAACTTCTTTGAAGGATTCATGTATCGTTTCAGTTCGCCTGTGCCAAAAATACTGACTGGTCATTCAGGGTTTTTTTGCGTCATCCCCAACTACAGCAGTCATGTCCCTATGTTCGAATTCAGAGCTATATTTCATGTTACCATCTGGCTCAGAAACAGGAATTTCTGGGCCATGATGAATTGGTCTTATGGCAGAGGATATAATCAGGGCATTAGACATGGTGCTTGTTCTTGAAATTTATTCCTTTTATATTGATCAGACAGAAATAGCCGTCCATAATATAATTTCCTTCCGTCCAAAAATTAAAATGGCGAATTGCATATCCTTCGTTTTACCATTCTTCTAATTCAAGTTCTTTATACGTTTTTACTGTAAACACGGTGGTGGGGACGAATAGCATATACTGTTCCCTTAATTTAACTTCAAAATAATCGCGACATGACTTCCTCACAAAGTGAGTGACATTTGCTAGAGGGTAAGGAAGAACCACCTTACCACAGATATAACAGAACCTGTCAGGATTAGTCTTACAGTTGCGATTCATTTTTTCAGGAATACATATCTGAAGCTGAAAAGAGAAAAAAATAAATCAGCACTCAGCTTTTCGTTGACAGTTGACACAGTACATTATAATCATTTTATGATCAGAAATAAGCCCCTCCCTTTGGGTTTGTGGGTGTTATCGAGTTGGGTTGTAGTTAGGTACACATTCAACATTATATATAGTAAACATCAGGAACACACGAATAAAAATGTCAAACACTTGGCCGGAGTGAATTGCAGATGGATGCATGCCTTGTTACATAACATAAACTAAAACCGCTGGCATTTTCTATAAAAAAATGATGAAAAAAGATACACAAACATAGGAATTAATTAAAAGCGCAGTTCTGTGGATATTTAGAAATACAACACGAAAATATAAATTGATTAGTGCTAACATAATAAAATGGAAAAGTAAATTAAAAACTAATTTATGTAAAAAGAGGTAAATATATACAAGGAGAGAGATCATACAGTTAGAAGTGAATATTGTGTTACTAAGATTAACACTATAAAGATTTATCTTATCTAGAGATCCGAACTTTAGTTTTCGTAATTTTAGCTTGATTGTAAGTTTGGTTCTTTAATGTGTTTGAAATTTACTGTGAATACATGCCTCTAGTTTAGTAATATGTCACCCCCTCATGTATTTAATGATCTTCATTTTTTCATGTTGACAAAGGAAACATGGTTATTTTCCCGATTTAGATGAAATTTATATCCCACTTTAAAATTAACTAAATGAACAATAGAGGATTATACCATGTGATTTTCCTGCTTCTATTTTTCATTTTTGAGCTAATAATTTATTTCATAAAATTGATCTCCGAAGATCGATAAACGCTCTCTCTAACAATTTTATCGTAAGTTTTTGTGCTGATCAAATATTTCCTTATTTGAAGAGTGTATGCTTATGCGGCGTTCAACTGATGATGGAATATGTTTAATAACGGATGATCTAGGGATTATATAGATTGGGTCAGCATTATTTTTGTGTAAGGTTGAAAAGTGTTAGAAACTAAGTCTAATGTTATTTCTAAGTATTCAACTTGTTTATCTTAGGGTTAATTACTACTCTGAGACAAAAAGATTTAAAAGCTGCATGAATTATTGTTTTAAATCTATCAACCTTACCTCCAGTGGATTTATATACTATCCTGAGTCCGTCATCTCTATAACGTCCTATATTTTCATCGATATCTTTACAGGCCGTGAGGTTGTACGGGAGAAAATTATATATATATATATATATATATATATATATATATATATATATATATATGTGTGTGTGTGTGTGTGTGTGTGTGTGTGTGTGTGTGTGTGTGTGTGTGTGTGTAAATTCAGATAAAATTTAAAGAAGAAATGGCCATTTTCAATGTGTCATTTTCAGACATGCATTGCCAATCTCATTTAAACAAAGAATTAATAAATATTTCTCATGCCAGAGCCTTGGTCTAGTAAAGAAAGGGGTTGTGGGGTATTGGCTTTTACTTGGTGTGAAGAACGATAATGGACGCAAGCAATTTGTCAAGCGTTATATTTGAAGTAGGAGAAAGAAAAAGTACAGTAATTTTTAGCAAATACAGTTTTTCCGGTTACATTTGTTACCACAACTCACATCCCTGAAGATGACTTCGGAAAATAGTTGAAAGTACTTGGGTACATTAAGAAATTAATGACAATAACGCCTGTCAACGTTATAGATCCTTTCCGACATTGCTTGATTGTAATACGATAAATATTATCCGTGGGTATGAAGGGATTTAATTAAATATAAGCAAACATATTGTTTGCAATTTATTTAACCAGACGCACACACACACACACACACACACACACACATATATATATATATATATATATATATATATATATATATATATATATATATATCACCAAATCGGTCGAGATTCGATCCCGGCCAGAAGTAAGTGGATGTGTCTAGCCACACTGATGAGCTGTGATATAACGAAACAGGCTTGTATGTGGATGACTATTTATATTCTACCATTTTTAATCCTGCTAGTGTTATTATTTGTGAATGCGCTTGTTTGGCATCGATGTTTGTATTTTTAAAATGTGATTTAGCCAATTAACTTAATGCCTACTGTTTAAAATAAAGAAAAACGGGGCGTCTATTTTAAATACAACTGTTCAACAAAAATAATGTTTGAAAGAATGACAATAAATATGGATGTTTACATAAAATTACTGATATCTATTTATATAACAGTGCAGTTTGATTTTATGAATCAGCGCGACAGAAACGGAGACAAATTAAAAGAAGTCAACGTATTGTAGCTTTTGAAATGTATTTCCCGTCATATATTGCAAGCCGTATTTGTGTATGCGCTTATACTGCAATACTTTATGCAGTATCCTTTTTATATTTTAGACAGAGAAGATATACACTCAACCGATCGATTCGGCATTGTAAAAAGAGCAAAAGTCTGTACAAGTTATTGCACTTTCAATATATGTGCATTGATTTCCAATCTTTCTTTCCTTAGGAAGATTTCTACGGTTTTCTTTTTTTTTTAAATCTTTTTTTTTGTAATTTCTTAATTTTCTCAATCTGTAATTTTGTTGGCGTCTAACAGGGAGTGTTATATATCGCCGTACGACGACAAAACAACGAGAATACGCATATATAAAAATATAAGGTTATATTTTTATTACTGACGACGAACCCGTGTGGAATAGAGAATGGAAGAGTGAGAGCGCACATAGAATGGGTCGACGGGAGTGTAGTCTTGACTGAGGTGTCTCTCTGCTTCCACTGGCCGTTCTCTGCTCGAATCCGTGTGTCGAGGTCTTTTTATAGTCTTCTAGAACCGGGACTTTTCTTCCGGTTTTGCCTCGCCCACGCAACGCCTACGTAATTCCAAGAGACACCTGTTCTGTTTGCCTCCGTAGTCATTTCCGCCGCTGTCGGAAATAAGGTCAAACGAGCCTGACTCATAACCCTGCGACATCCGCTCTAGGCCCCGACAGGATGTATTTCTCAAACACCTGTCTTGTCGTTCGCCGACCCCTTCACCGACGGGAAACACCATCGCTTGCATCAACCTTCCTCGGGTGGGGCCAGATTGCTATATTACAGGAGGTTAAGTTAATATTTAAATACCTCGAAAGAATTTTAAATTTCTGAATATATTTTACAGACATTTTTATAATTTCGTTTTTAGCCAATTTACATATTTTGGGAAGAGGTTGGCATCTGTCGTTTAATCTGATGTTTTGGCAACTTAAATATTATGAGGCCTTGGCTGTTGTATATTCCGATTTTATCAAGCCTTTTAGCAACCCTTTTATCAACCCAGATATTAGACCGGATATAGTGCAAAAATTAGTGCGACTGTATCAGGGAAACTGGAACTACAAATTCTGAACAAAATGATATCTACGGCTGCAACACCAAAACAGATGGATGTGCATTTATTTTCATGGATTGCACAGAACCATTTGTTATGTTACGACAGCAATCCATTTGAAATATTTGAGAAAGATGTTAAATTAATTCAGAATTGTAAAGGAGAATATCACCTGCGCAAGAATGGAAACGATTTGAGTAGGTACGCGAATATAAAAAAGGCGCTTAAGACAAATATTTATCTCCTCACCGGACTTATTCACCTTTCGCTGTGTAACTTGATGTGCATTTTTGTGCAGTATATATCGTTTCGGAATGAGAAAATCGGAGAGCCAAGTTCGTATTCCAGTTGAGTTCATTGAATTCACTTACGCACAAATACATTTGGGAAAGGTATTAATCTGTCACTTCTATTCAGCTATAGGTTAAATAACAGGACAGATTGACGCCTATAGCCTTGCTTGGCAAACAGTCTATCGCAGAAAGTAACGGTAAACTAATGCAGGAAAATCTTCTACCCTAGTCAGTCATGTCTGCATCTAGACCGGATAGCCGAAGCGTGCATTACTTATGTCAATTAATAGTGAGACTATCGTAAGGGAACTGGATACTTTAAAAAGATTTGTTATCGGTGAGCTTAGTCTTAATAATGTATTACGATAGACGGTTACTGAATGGTTATTTCTTAAGCGTAGCTTAGATGTGGTACAACGCATAAAGTATGAAGCGTCTAGTGAGGATCAAACTCAGTATTTACTCGTAATTGATCTAGCGTGATCAGCTTGCGTACGATTACTCCACGTCAAAGTCCCTAGACGGTTAATGAATGAGGTGAATGATATGAATATAAGAAAAGGGAAATGTGGATTATTTTCGGTCAGGTTTCGATCCTGGCTTAGGAAGCGAACAGAGTTTAAGCCGTACTGATGAGCTGTGATACATCGAAACAGATCTGTCTGCGGATGACTATATATATATATATATGTTGGTTTTACGTAACACATCAGTTGGTGGGGAGGATTTTGCTGCTTAAGTACACAAATCATAAATTATATATATATTAATGTATCCAGGGAACTGGATACATTAAAAATAATTGCTATCAGTGAGCTTAGTCTTAATAATGTATTAAAATAGACGGTTACTGAATGGTTATTTTTAAGCCTAGCTTAGATGTGGTACAACGCATAAAGTATGAGCGTCTAGTGAGGATCAAACTCAGTATTTACTCGTAATTGATCTAGCGTGACCAGCTTGCGAACGATTACTCCACGGTTAATGAATGAGGTGAATGATATGAATGTAAGAAAAGGGAAAAAGAATTATAATAATTACAGATAATGAGAGAGACGTTATAGACAAAATTAAAATGTTATTATTTATGGAAGAATCCATGCAGGATTATGTTTCACAGTATTTTCTTTTCTGTTTGAACTTCATCTTTAAAATTTGAATAAGGGGGAAATGCAATTGATTCCAATCTGTGGATGCAGCAGAACGTATCTTATCTGTAAACGTCAGAACTAGTTGAACTGATTAGTGTTGATGAACATTTCTATGGAAAGAGTGACATAATAAGGAAAGGCTAGTTTAAATTGCATCTGACGGGAAAGATAATTCAGAGTGAAAAATCAGTGATTCCCCACAAGACCCCGATAACGATTTAGTAATGAATGAAGACCGGAAAGTGAGGAGTGATTAGAGACAGTCAATGTGTAACAGCCTAATTCTAGTACTGGGCTAATCTAACTATCGTAAAACTAACGCATGGCAAAAATAATCAAATATCTCCTTGAGCTATAGAATGTGCCGGCTGTTACACCAGCATCTACTTGAGGTATTGAGTGAACTTTAGCACCATATATATTCAAGGCAAGGAGCATCGTTATGGTTACAGCCATTCATTTTGACTAGAGAAAACGCATAGTCTGATCTGTAAGAAATTCCATAATTATTTTATTATGATATTAGGTTCTCCCAAAAGTACGGAAACAACTGAAAAAAATTGCAATTTTACTCGCCAAGTAATCTAATGTTACCAAAAAACACATGCAAAAAACTGAAATTTTACTCGCAAAAACAACAAAAATTATTGTTCAAAATAAAAACCATCATTTTTCCAAGATTTCTGCCATCGATCTGCAAGCTTTCAGATCTGATCAAAGTACTATTCAGCCGGCTTCGAATCAAAGAATTATTGACACGCTTCCTCGACTTCATCAAACGAATCGAATCGGCGGCCCTTCAGAAAGTGTTGCATTTAGCGGAAAAGGCCGTAATCTGATGGAGCACAATCAGGACTCTATGATAGATGTGGCAGAACCTCAACGCCGTCCAGCTCTTCAAACATGTCTTTGGTCTTCCCAGCCGTGTGTGGGTTGGCATTTTCCTGCTGCATCAAAATACTTTTGCTTCAACTTTTAGGAGACCCACTCAAGTTGTTGACAGTAAAGTTCGGCACTGATGGCTCGACCATTCAGAACCAACTCAAAATGCACGATTCCTTCAAAGTTCCAACAAACGCACAACATGACTTTCTTGCCGAATAGATCTTGTTTTGGAACCGACGATGTCGCTTGCCCTTACTCCAAAACGAAAGAAAGAGACTAGGCAAAGCTACCACAATCTATGATCAAACTGAGTTTTATTTCATGGCGGTTGATATGGCGTTCTGGAATTGCAGTTCCATGAAGACTAATTTCATGTGCAGCTGGTATCATGCGATTTCGCATTTAAATGGCACAAACTAAAAAGTTGGTTGTTTCGTTTTTATGGCATATCAACACCTCGGCGGGTCATTTATTGCCAACTAAATTTTTATTTATTTATTGCTGGTAATACCGTTTTCTTTTCAACAATTTATTGTTTTTTATATAAGTTTTGTGTCTAGTAACATTGTTCTTTACGTGTATCAAGATCCATTGAGATTTGTTTTTTTTAAGGGCAGTGTCCCCAAGTCCTACCCTGTTATTTAACCCATAACACGAGGGAAGGGACGGAATAATACCTTTCCCAAGGGTACCATTGTTTAGGTGAATGCAGTGTATTCAACTGGAACTCGAACTTGGCTCACCGATTTCTCTTTCCGAGCCGATATCCACTGCACGACACCGCACATTCTTTACTAAACGCTTACAGCACCTGGTATTCCCAAGCGGTCACCCATCTAAGTAGCAACCAGGCTCAACGTTGCTTAACTTCGGTGATCGAGCGAGAACCGGTATATTCAACGTGATGTGGCCGTAAGCCTAAACTAAAAAGAGAGAGTCCACTAACAAGTAAATATTTGCTTCACAAACGATAACCTTTATTGTTTTTGTATCTGCTTAACTTGCAAGTCAACGCTGTCTTGACTAATATGCCTATGGCGATTGGTGTGAGGATAGAATTTAGTAAATATCTTTCAGAGAAGAAAACGCAAAGAAAATATGGGAAAGAAAGAAATGACAAAAATAATAAAATATAAAAAGAAATATGAACCAGTTCTTATTTTATTCATATTTACCGATCGAATTTTTTTAGATCGAAGATTCGTTCTGGGAATAATGATAAACTACATCCGACAGCAAGACTTCTGATCAGAAGGTTTTGACGATCATCTTAATTGCTGTCGTTTCCAGATCCACCCTGACCCGGGATGGCAGCACCTGTTAGGTTTCCAGCTATGGGTAAATAGTGAAACCGTAAACATAAATTAACAGTAAATTTTTCTTTAAAATGGTCAGCAATAGACTTTATGATTTACAAAATCATGAAGTCTATTATATATATATATATATATATATATATATATATATATATATATTATAATCATTTCATCACAAGCAAGGCAGTTTTCCTGCAACTGTTGCTCAGGGGGTTACACAGGGAAAAGAATGAGTGGTTAGTTATAGGGGATGTCAGGAGGAGGGTAGTAGACTGGGTAATACCGGTGTAATGAAGCAGGGGAACATTCCTTCAAAACTATGCTTGGGAAACCCTCAACTTTGCTCGCTTTTTGAGGGTCAAGCTTTGAGATTATGTTAGAGACCAGCGAGGGGGTAATGTGGACGTCATTCAGTTGGCCCTCAGTTCTAGAGTGGAAGTCGGGTGTAAATACTCCACACGAATCTGCGAGCATAGCACGCAGCCTTGTCCGTTGATAAGGAGAGGACCTCAAATTCATTGGTTAGAAGGGGGGTTATTGAGGTTTTACTGTTGTTAAGCACACTTTTACAGAGTCGCCATTAGTCTTTGGTGTCGAACTTACGGGATGCTATGCGTTGCTTCATTCTGGGAGCAAACAACCTATTCCTGGAAATTATGAAATAACGTACAAAATATTTTAAAACTTCAGTCCTCTACCTCCGAGCGGAGAGTAACTGAGACGAATCTCCGTCAAAGAATAGAAACGCAACTGGGGAAAACAGACAAGAGCCAGGACAGACGCTGACTTAAACAGGGTCTATGAAAAAAATATTAAAACAAAGGGATCGGATCTCCCAAGTAAAATTCGACTTTAGGCAACATCCAGTCTCAGTGGAGAAGTAGATGAATATCAGCATCAAAACTCTTTCTTTGTCGAACTCTCTGCCAATGGATGGAGAGGAATGAAGACGAGGCTTCGCCGCAAAATAGAGATCCTTCTGGGGAAAACATAAAAACCTTCAACCCTACGTTACGAAAGAACAAAAAAATTTTGCCCGTGATTAATGGCTAGAATCTCTAGCGTAAAATTTGGCCTTGTATCTCAGCCAGCGTCAGCGGCGGTGGGGAGTCAGGTGAATACCAAAGATCTTCACATGATTTTTGACCAGCAAGAGACGATTTTACATCAGCTATGAGCAAACAGATCTGTGAGTTTACGCTAAAGACCGTTTTGTCCTTGAGATTGTTTTTGTTTTGTAGTCTTCTATGTGTATACTTATT
Source organism: Ascarosepion bandense (assembly GCA_037127315.1). Classification (NCBI taxonomy): domain Eukaryota; kingdom Metazoa; phylum Mollusca; class Cephalopoda; order Sepiida; family Sepiidae; genus Ascarosepion; species Ascarosepion bandense. Next base: position 678,152 of record JBBBDQ010000258.1, read on the forward strand.
TTAATTTAAACATTTACTTTTAAACATTTTTCAAAACGAGTTATTTTATCTCGTTTCTTATGTTTTTGCTCTAGGGCTAGCCTTTCTTTTTAAGTTTGAATATTTCATTTTTAACGTTATGAAAGCTTTTAATTAAAAAAGTCTACTGGTTTTGGTTTAAACTTTTCTTTTCATTGCCTACTGTTCGTTTTACTATTTTTGTTTAAACTTTTATTTTATCGACATTCAATTTTCTTTTAATTTGAAGTGTTTTTCTTTCTTTTTATTTTTGTTTCTGTTGGGCGAACATTTATTTTTTGCTTGAATCGTTAAAATTTATATAAGCATTTTGTTTAATTTTTCCCACGTAAGTCTCTGATCTTTAGTCAACGGTAAGCTTTTTTAACTAAAGTCAAACGCAATTCTTTGTTTGGCATAACGTATATTTGATTTTTGTACCCCTATATATTAGGGTGTGTGTTGTGGTACAGTGTATATCGGCTCGGCGCGAGAAACCGGGGAGCCGAGTTCGAATTCCAGTTGAATCCATTGTATTCACTTACACGCAAATACCCTTGGGAACGGTATTAATCCGTCTCTTCCTTCCAGTTATGAGTTAAATAGCAGGACAGATTGGATTACTATAGCCTTGGTTGGCAACCAGTCTACTGCAGAAAGCTTTGGCAACCTACTGCGGGAAAATCTTCTGCCCAGTCACTCATGTCTCTTGCGAGACATGATCGCCCAAGCGTGTATCACGTATGCCACTAAACGGACTGACCCCTATATTATTTTATTTTGAATATTTTTTGTTAATTATTTTTTCTTGATATAATTTGTTTGGTTTTGTAAAATTTTTAGGAAAGGAAAAAGTAAAAAAAATCAATTTGTGTTCAATTGTTAAAAATAAATCCTTTTCAAAAAGAGACAAGCATACAGGATGGCCAACAAAGGTTGACATTTAAAAATGTGAAGATGATAATATGAAATTAGATCAGTTCTATTCAGGGTGGATCTCTCTTTTTGTTCACTCATCCCTTTATAGAGTTTTAAAATTAACGTTCCTCTTGGACATTGGAGGCATGTCATTTGATGGCAATATCAAAACTGAAATCGGTCCATGCTAAATGAGACAGGTCGTCGGTGTCATATCGCCAGATAATTTTAATACAGATCTCAAACCCTAATCGGACGAATCATGGCTCTCTGCTTAGCTAATAGAATTGGCCGATGCCTGAGGTCACGACTCTCTACAGCAACTCGGTTTGGATGTCTGTTGCATAAGGGAGATCCGTTTTATATCTCGCGACCGTGAATATATACTGTATAGGTAATTTTTCTCTATTTAACATATTTTGATAGACGCTCGAAGTGTTTCCTGACAAGTAAGCAAAGCTTGGGATAAAGCCTGTGCTCTTGGCTTTCAAGATCCGATGGACAGGCTTTGCTTGCTAGATGGTACCATAAAGGATAAGTATCTTCGTCTTATTGGGGTTTATGCGCCTAATGACCATGCAAAGCAGTTTCTTAGGTTTGGTTCATAGACACGTTTTTACGAAAACTCCTCGAGTTGTTCTGGCAGGCCTTGACCCCGCTGTAGATCCAATAAAACGAAAAGCGGGTGGTAACAACACAGATGTGAAGCCATTTCAGGACTTTATAGACAAGTTCAGTTTTGAAATGAATTATCGAATTGACCAGCCCCGAGAGGTAGTGTAGGCCTAGAATAACAGGGGTGACTATGATTCGGTGAAGCATTTTAAATTCTTCGACCGAGTTCTAGTTAAGTTAGTTTATGTAGATATCTCCGGTTGTCCAAGTTTCCGGTTTCGTGCAAACTTAGATGAAAGTTCGGTTGGATGGCCACTGGAAATTGAACGCATCATTGTTTCATGAGAATCATTTTAAGGATCATCTACTAAGACTACAGCGGCAACTGACGGGGTTTGTGGTTGGGGTTAAGTGCTAGGATTCTTTTAAATCTAAATTAGGTCATTGGCTGGTAAGCATAGGCGTCGATTGAGTCTAAATAGGTTAGCAGCACAAACGGTAGTAGAAGTAAAAGTTGATCGGCGATTAAATCCAGTGGTGATGTTTCAGCGGGCTTGAGTAGTTTTCCCAACTACGACCGCTACGGTGAGTCAGTAGTAGTGACTCTCTCTCTCTCAATCTCTCTCTCTCTCTCTCTCTCTCTCTCTCTCTCTCTCTCTGCCGAGAGGATCTCAGAAGAGGCTCCGCCGTAATGTAGAAACTGGCCTTTACAAAAAATGACAAGACCCCAATCCTGCCTTATGCAGGGTCTACGGGAAATTTTTGCCTGTGCTTAAGAGGTCAGAACGTAAAATTTGGCCTTGTGCCACATACAGCTCCATTAGAAGTGCAGGTGAATACCAGTTTGCAAAAACACACTTGTTCCGACTCTTACCTTCGGGTGAAGGTGTACCGAAGGGCAGAATCCCGTCTTAGGAAAATCAGCAAGGTTCCAACCCCGCGTATGCGTAGATTACGAAGAATTTTTCACCGAGCGTACACGCACGGAATGCACCACGGTAAAAATTGGTCTTGTGTTGCATTTCGTTTTTGTGGAGAGATCTTTTAAATATCGAGTTCAATAAAATTTAAATTTAAGCTAATACGAATTGTCTGTAATAATTATAGTGCAACTTAATGAACAATCATTTTAACAATGTTGATAATGGCTTATGTAATCTGTCCAGAAAGAATTAATATTGTCCTCAACGCATCCGAACAAGAATATTGTCCCTGAAGTACTTTCATAAATTATTAATTACCTACTTCGACGAAAGTTCTAATAAAGGTCACTCCCTTACAAAGCTTATTAAAGCTTAATTTTCAGCTAATACGAATTATCTATAACCTTTCTACTACAGAAAGCATACACTTACGTTCAAAATATATTTAATTAATGCCATAAAATTGTGTTCAAAATATTTCCCTTTCGGCCTTAAATAACTCATAGTGGCTGATATGCAGCTAAACAAAATCGACAACCAAGCTCGAAAATAAAAAAAATAAATGTTCATTTTCCACCCATCTCACAAAGTCTGTTAGAAAAATACTTAATGCAAATTAAATAAAAAAAAAAACAGTTACTGCAAATCTGAATTGACCATTATCAACGCACAACAAAATCATAATTGGCCAAAAGAAAACGACTGAAATAATGTTGATATTGGTGTTAGAAAAAGAAGGAAGACAAAAGGTCTTGAGAGCCGAAGACAAATTAGTTGATTATCATAGAAAATCGTTATATTTTATTACGTCGCTGCTACCTTTGTGTTAACAGAAGCAATAGTAAGAGAATTTCGGTTCGTCTTATTGGAATTAATAAAAAAAACAGATAGTTTTCCAAATAAAATATTTAAGAAAGAAATGAATGTGAAAATGTTGAATATAAACAAACTCAAGAAAAAGGGTAAATAGTTCACCTCATCGCTGACGTTGTCAACTATTTCTAGAGAGGCTAAAAGGTCGGTGGTCTACTCCAAATAAATAGCCTAGATTACAAAGGTTGAGTTTCAAAGCAGACAGATTGTCACCTTTTGGAAGAGAAGCGCGTTATACAATTTTCATCCCTACTCCATTTTAAATATTTTTTCTTAGTCTAGAGAAAATAAAATAATAATGAAATTAATATTAATAATAATAATAATAATAATAATAAGAAGAAGAAGAAGAAGAAGAAGAAGAAGAGGAAGAAGAAGAAGAAATAAGAGTTCTTTTTCTACTGCTTATTAACGCTTTGTGGATAATTTAAAATCAGACAAATATTTATGGATTTTAAGAATATATATTTTTAATGACCGTAAATTGAATTACAACTAGACTCTGTGATTAACAATTCTGAGCCAGCCACATATAAAAAATGATGTCTTTGATGTGTGGTTGGCTACACCAGCCACACATCAAGTAAGACGAAGAACAGTCAATAATAGTGATATATGAAAGAAAAAGAAGGCAAAACCAAAATTTCGATTACAATTAAAATTTGGTGGTGTATACACGATAGGTGGAAAAAGATTGACGATGAAAATAATATGTTAAATTGAGAAAATTACGAGGAAACATCAAGCAAGAATAGGGAAAATATTTGAAAAAATACGATAGAATTGGTAAGATTTGAGGAGAATTTTAAGTGATAGAATGGAAAGAGGTTTTTCAATGAAAAAGCATCTAGAAAAAAATTGAAGAACATTAAATGATTTACTGTTGATGATGTCTGAGTAAGAATAAATGACGTAATGATAAAATGCGTGAAGAATAAAAAAGAGAAATGTTTGTGAATGAAAGTAATATAAGAGAACAGCACTCTAAAGAGAAAATTCAATGAATTTTAAACGAGAAAATATTCAAAAGATAAAAAAACGGAGACTATTTCCGAAATAATGTGGGTAAGAAGTAAGGAGTAAGAGAGAAATGGCCTTAAAACAATTGTTACAGATTTAAACGAAGGTGATGCAAACAGATATTAAAAAAATCTGATAAAATCAAGAATTAGGAATATGGTTTGCATAAATTAAAATGACGTAGGTTAAATTAGAAAAAAAAATGAATAAAATGTAAAAAGGAGACCGCAGACGATAGAAATATCTTTTAAATAATTTTACTGAAAACAAGAAAATAAAGCCATTATTTTGCAGGGTTTTACTGAGTGTGAGAGAACAAGGCTAAACGAATACACTGTTAAGGAGACCGACCAATAAAAGAACAGAAATTAAGAAGACATGCGCCAACGAGTAACATTGCTTTGAAGTTTTTGAAGATAAAAATTGACTGGAATCAGAATACAATCCCACAAAAATCTTACGGTTACATCTACTCATTTCCACTGCAAAAAAAACATTTAAGAAAAAAGAATATGGCCAGTAAAATGACACAAAGAAAATTAGAAAACAAATATAATTTGAGAAAATAAAAATAATATAGGAATAACAAAATATATTATTTAAATAGATAAATATGTCAGAAAATAATTGGAACAAAAAAGATAACTATTAATGAACTTATTTTATTTTATATTAGCGCATTCAAAATGTAAATAATTTCATATATATCCACATTCATCTTCAAAACATTTGATGATGCATATTCTTCCATCTTGTGTTCTAATGTCTTCTGAAGCCCTGAGGCAAATTTCGCGTAAGTCAAAATAGTGTTAATGACGTATCTCCCCAGAAACCATACGTTACAACGAGATCATTATTTGATGAAAACTTTGTTGTTGACACGGCGGACAACTTCAGACCTGCATGTACATGAATTAATCCATTTACGCATTTCTTAATACTGGAATAAATTACAAGAAAGAAAATTACGATTTATTTTAATATTTTACTGTCATTTCTATTATGTCGCATTTAATCAATTTTCATCGTAACCCTTTTTATTATCAATTCACCCAAAGCAAACTGATAGCGCCAGTAAGACCCAATAGGCTACTGGATGTGAAAGCAAAGAAAAACACACCAGTGTTCTCATCTTTGTCTTACCCATTCTCTAACACACCTTAACTTCTTCCTCTTTCGCTTCACTCACGTCTTATAGAACCCCCTGCGCACCAGTATCATTTCTGCTTTGCTTGGGGTGAAATGACTAGGATAAAAAGAAAGAAAATATTAAAGAATTGGGTAACCAATAATAAATTTTAAAAAAATCTGTGTGTTGCTGGAAATGTTAGAACAAACGTTTGCATTTCTGATTCCTTCTAAGTTGTACTTCAATTTAGAAGAAATCATTAACTCAATCCTAAACAGGATACAAGGGATAAACCTCTAATCCTGTTAAACAAAAACGGGGACGGGTGTAAAATGGAAACATGATTAAGCCTATTTATTTCTGTTGTAGAATGTTAAATCCAAAAAAGGATCTGCCATGTATATCTATCCCGATATATCAACTCGATTTCACTCACATTCTCACCGACGGGATGTGGCTTCCCGTTGTTTTTTCTACAAATATTTTCACAGTTTCTGCTCTGATGAGCCTCATTTTCAGTGTCTCGTCCACATGGATCTACTTCTCTTACTAGATTGGCAAATAGGTCCCACTATTTTACCATGAAAATAGGCAAATACAACCACGATTTTCACTCTAAGAGTTACTTTTCTCGCGGTTTCCCCCTGTGGAACCTTTCTTTCAGATACTCTCTTCGCTGATAACTACAATCTCAAAAAATTTAAGTGCAACGTCAGTTGCCATATTCTATCTTCTTGACTCCCATCTTTCGTTTATCCGTGTTTCTTCTTATCTCTACTATTTTTATTCTTTTTTTTTCTTTCCTCTCAGTGTAACCCCTGCCCATCTGTGGCAGTTCTGCCTTGCTTGGTGTAGAAATATTATGAAGATTTTACAAATTTTCGTACTTTAGGCGGAGACGTTAGAAGAATAGTGTAGGTGTTAAGTTTACAAGGAAGAGGAAACTCAATCCTAAATAGGAAAGAAAAGATAAACCCTTACTTCCGTCTCAAAAGCCTGAGAAGGATAATCAATCTGGCGATAAGTGAACCTGTCTCAGTCAGTTAAGTGCCATACGTGATGCACGCTTGGGTGATCATGACTGACTGTGCACAAGATTATCCCGCAATAGTTTGCTATTTTGTCTGAGGTAGACTGGTTGCCAGCCAAGGCTGTATAACACAATCTGTCCTGTTATTTAAACATAACTGGAAGGAAGAGAAGGATTAATACCTTTCTCAACAGTATTTGCGCGAAAGTGAATGCGAGGAATTCAAGTGGAATTCGAACTCCACTCCCCGATTCGTCGTTCCGTGTTGATATCCACTCCACCACAACGTACAACGAACCTGTCTACTCCTCCTGTATGAATATAAATGACAAATGTTTAGGAATTTATGAAGAGAAGTTAGAAGTATACGATTGAAGTAGAATTTAATAGAAATTGAAAATCCAAAAGTTAGCAACAAAACAATGCATAAACCTCTAATTCTATTCCACAAAACCGAGGAGTAGTGTGAACTGGATAATTGGCAAACCTATCTACGCCTTTTTGTGAAAAACGAAATAAATAAATAGTAAATCTTTCAGAGTTTGAGATCAAAATTTAGAACTTTAGAGTTGAAATATAATTTAGCAGAAACCGGAAAATCATTTCTAAATAGCAAATCAGTGATAAAGACCGTGAAGCAGAGTAAACCGGGCGGTAGGTGAACATCACTACACCAATAGTAGAATTAATAAATAAGCATTTAAAATTTCGGCGATTAGTTGGAGATGTTAGAAGTATAGTGTGAAACTAGAATTCAGAAAGTGCCGGAAACCCAATACTAACAGGAAAAAGACTAAATATTGTCAACCAAGCGATAGACGAAACTATCTACTCTTTTTTTAGCGCCATCATTTGACGAGCATTGGCTTCTGTAATTGGATCAAGATAATATATCAAATATTAATATTTGTTCCACAGAGATGTCATGTAAGTATGAAGTACTAGCAGTATAGCCCGGGTTTGCTCGGGTGTAATGAAAGCTTGAAAACTAATCCATGGTCCTGGAGCCCCAGACTCCTTGGACGTTGGCACGAAAGACTAAAAAGCAATAGCAGACTGAACGAAAAATGAGTGGATGTAAGTCAAATTTTGATTTCCTGGTATCGATATCAAACAAGTTTTTTTCGTCGGTTACTGAATTTTGAAGACTAAATAAGTTCTCTGAGTAAATGGTTTATGGCTGAGACTAAGAAATACAATTATACCTACTTAGAGACAAACTCGAAGCAAAAACTAAAATAAAAGGGCTGAAACAATTACAAACATACAGGGAGATAAGCAGACACACACACAAACATCTTGCTTTTTATAGATAGATAGATAGATATACTATCGATTTTCTGCACTAATGTAAGAACTGCAACCTTGAAACTTCTGAATATTGTTTCTTATGTCTTTGTTTTTGAGTGTATCAAATTTGATTAGAGTCTGACTACTCCTTCTATTACCCGATTTTTTCGATTATCGATTTTTGATATTTATCGGGGGTACCGCAAGACAAAACCTAGCTAAGAACACACGCAGACGCTTATAATACAACTGTGTAGATTTTGAAGAAAATCGGTTCACCCGTTTCGAAGTCTGTAGGTAACGGACACACGCACACACATACATACACGCAGACAAAGTTCCATTTATAAATAAGTTTAGATACGTACTAACAATTACAAGGTTGAATCATTACTCCAAGTAAATTCACCTGATATCTTAGCCCTCTGTGAAAGTTACCTTGCGCCTTCTATCTCGTCTTCTGAGTTTTACATCCTTGGTTACCTTTCGTTTATCAGGAAGGAGTCCAATGTCCATATGCATAGGCTTAGTGTTTATGTCAATGAACATCTCCCTCTAGCTAGATCATTCTTACATGTGTTTCCGTCTCTCCCTACTAAGCTCAGTTCGCTATCTTTTCTTTCACTTCCGCTCCCCATCATCTCCTGACTTTTACGTACTTGACAGCATTTCCAATATTATTGATCAGTCCATTTCTTCTCATCCGTTTGCGCATACATTTGTATTTGGTGACTTTAATGTCCACCACGCCAAATGGCCTGAAGACCGTGTCACTGATCTTACTGGCGTCTACACCATGAATCTTTCAATCACTCAGACCCTTACACAAGTGGTGGATTTCACCACACGTTTCTCTAATAAAACTAATGGAACTAACTCACTGCTAGACCTCTGTTTCACTTCCATCCCTGACTCCTGCAATGTCAAGCACCTCTGCGCCTCCTCGGCCTAACTCTCTCAGCAGACCTCAAGTGGAATGACTATATCGAATCCACAGCTAAATCCGCTGCTAAGAAGGACGGTTTACTGTGTAGTCCCAGGAAGATTTTCACATCTGAATTCATCCTCCATATATATACATTTACCATCCATTCGTGTATTGAATACTGCTACCATATCTGGTCGGGTGCCCTTGCTATTCACCTCTGGGTCCTTGACAAAATCCAACGGAGAATCTGTAATATGGTCGATCCCGACTTGGCAGCTCAGATACAGTTACACTCTCACCGGGGTATTGTGGCTTCCCTGTGTTTCTTCTATATATACTTTCACGGCTTCTGCTCCAATGAACTTAGCTCACTTGTGCCCCCCATGTAAGAATTTACTCGAGCTACTAGATTAACAATTAGGTCCCACCCTTTTACAGTGAAAGCAACAAAATATAACCGCACTTTCTACTATAATAGCTTCTTCTCTCGCACTTCCCGCCTATGGAATTTCCTCCCGTGTAGTTGTTTACCCGACGGCTATAATCTCCAACAATTTAAATGTAACCGTCTACGCACCAGAGGCAAGAAAACTGCCTTGCTTGGGGCGAAATGATTAAAAAAAACAAAAAAAGCTCCATCCAAATAATGGAGTATATATATATGCGTTTGTTCGGAAATAAATTATACGTTTTTCTACAAATTATATAAAGATTAATGTTTGATAAAGTTTCGATTACCTATCAGACATATTACTACATTTATTTTTTAACAACTACAGACCAGTATGTTCATTGTGGTGCAGTGGATATCGACACGGAACGACGAATCGGGGAGTGAAGTTCGAATTCCAGTTAAATTCCTTGCATTCACTTTCGCGCAAATCCCGTTGATAAAGGTTCTAATATCCTCTCTTCCTTCCAGTTATGGTTAAATAACAGGACAGATTGTGTTATACAGCCTTGGCTGGCAACCAGTCTACCGATGGCAAACTATTGCGGGATAATCTTCTGCCTAGTCATTCATGTCTCTTTCGAGACATGATCGCCTAAGCGTGTATAACGTATGGCACTTAACTGACTGACAAACCAAAGGGAAGGTGAATTTTCACTTCCATGTTTAAAGAAATCCTGATGTTTTACAAGGAAAGATATTTGGAAGAATATTTCAGACATTTTATTTTCTGTATATCCAGCCTTAAATACTCTAAGCATGTAAATCGAACTATGAAGAAATGAAATACTTTAACCAAATCAAATCCAGATATTGGGGATTAACGTTTCAGTGATGTCCCGACGATTTTTCAGTAATGCAATTTCATTTATAGGAATAGATTGGTTCTTCCATCGTCCGGTTCACACCCCTCCCCAGGCTAAGCTGTTTATCATTTGTTTCCTGTTTAAGATACAGTTTCCAGTTATTTCGAAAGTCTCCATTCAGGACCATGCATCTTAGTAACATTATTGCAATTCTTGGAGGGAATTAATTAGAAATATATTCCATGCTGCACAAAAAAATGGTTTCTTTTGAGCCAGTTCTGATTTCGCTGTTGGCCCTGTTTTTCGTTTTGAATAGCGAACTGATTTTTTCTTATTCTGTTGGTAATTCGATGGAAAACTGAAAACTGAAAACCTGCAATCACGTATAAAAAGACGGTTGAATATAGTGGAATGTTTTCAGGAATGCCGAAGCAAATACCAAGAGATAGCCAAATTCTTACGTTTCAATTTTTTTCTAAATTACTCGAGATATTCTTGGATAGCTAAATTTGCCGTCAAATCTTTTTCGCTTTTTATTGGCTCCAATTAGTTAAAAATTCTTCATTTAGATGGAGGCATCTTCCAGAGTTGGCCTTTCCCACAGTAACACAATCGACATTTTTAAACATTTCAAACCATAGTTATCTAAGGGCCTTCCCTTCATTCGTATATGCTGCACAAATCTTTCTAACGGTCTCGGTTAAAATACGTTAAGGAATACAAAATGTGTTGATTTTAAAAGTATAATGCTTCATAAGGTTAAACTCTGAAATGCACAACAAACTGTCGGATAGAATAAATAATAAAATAATTCTATGCGTTGTTTCGAATCATTAAGCCTTGATCCTGTGCTTGTTGCATGAATCGTAATAACGTTGAAATATATAACTTCTTTCTGAACATCATAATATTAGGGAACATATTATAGTATTAGTAATGTTAGCAGATGATTATTTACAACACACCAAAATACCAAAAGACATCTATTCGAAGGTGAATGTTGCCTACGAAGTACTCATAGGGATTACTTCAACCGATAGGTATCATTCTATTCAGAATTATATAAACAATTTCGCAACGGCGAGGTACTTATATCTGAAGGGAAATTTGTTTCCCTCATAAAGGGGCGTTCTTGAGTGTATTTTCGTCGTTGTATTGATCGAATGATAGTATAAAAATTGAAATCAATGACTCAAAGTAAGTTAGTAAATTTACATAACAAAAAGAGAAAATGTATGAGTTTACCTGTAGCCGTCAATAACTAATTCTTTTAGTTTTTTTAATCATTTCACACCAAGCAAATTAGATATGCTATTGGTATGCAGAGGTTTACAGACAGTAAAATGAGAGAAAACTGAGTATAAGCAAGACTGAAGATATGAAAAGTGGGGAAGAGGTTTCAAGATGACAATTGTCATTGCATTTAAATTTTTGACGAAACTGTTCCCTGTCAAACATTACAGGCAAGCGAGTCTCCATGAAAGCAATATATTGCGCCACCTCGGCCTTATCCTATCTTCCGAACTGAAGTGGAATCATTACATTAACTCAATAGCTAAATCCACTGCTATGAAGTTTGGATCACTGTGTCGGGTCAGGAAGTTTTTTTCCGCCTGAATCCATCTTGCATATATACAAATCACCCATCCATTCGTGCATAGAATACTGCAGTCATATATGGTCAGGCGCCCCTCCTCTTCATCTGAGTGTTCTCAACAGGTTCCAAAGGAGAATCTATACCGTGATATATTCCTTCTTGGCAGCTCGAAACTAGCCACTTTGTCACCGGCGGAATGTGGCTTCCCTCTGTCTATTCTACAAATATATTCATGGCTTCTGCTCCAATAAACTTAAGTTACTGTTGCCCCCGTCGCTAGAATTTACTCGTGCGACCAGACTGGCAACAAGGTCCCACCCAATTACAGTTAGATCAACTAAATGCAGTCGTCGATTCTACTGCACTAGCTCCTTTCCTCGGACTTCCCGTCTGTGGAACCCCCCTCCGTATACTTGCTTTCTTGACGGCTACAACCTCCAGGAATTTAAATGCAATGTCAATACCCGTGTCTTAACCACTTGAATCTAGTTCTTTCTACATCACCCTGTATATATTGTTTTTCCTTTCCCTCTACCTTCGCAACTGTCTTCACACCTGTGTCTCCATTCCTCTCTTGCTCTTTCTCTAACAACCCCTGTAATTGGTCCTTATTTCTCTTCACTCGCCTCTTTTCTAAACTTTTACTCTTATGTAGCCCCCTGCGCATCAGTGGCGATACCACCTTGCTTAGGGTGAAACAATGGCATTTTTTTAAAAGAAAAAACAACATATCAGATACGAAAGAGATTTTAACAGGCGGGAAGTGCGAAAAATAAACTGTTAGAGTTTTGAAGTGGCGGTTGCGTTTATCTGTTTCGACAATAAACGAGTGGAACATAGATTTAACACGTATAAATTCATGCAGTCGGAGCACCAGGTGAAAATCTCGTCAGAGCAGTTGCCATAAAAATATTTGTTTACATGCTAAATATTGTAAGACAAACAAAAACGATTGATATTACATTTTGATTTTGAAGCATCACACATGAGTGAAAAGCAATAGACTAGAATATATTTCTACAAACGAGATGTTCAAGAGAAAAAGCAGCTATTATACAACGTACATTATAGCATATATTTAGCAATTTATATCTATCAATTGCTGTCTAGAAATAAAATATATATTATTTCACGAAATGTACACAAAAGTATAATTCACATAAATATACCAATTACTAGTCTATCTTATCACAATGTAACAATTGAAAATTCATTTATTAAGTTAAATGACGTTTTGATATGTCTTATCAGATTTTATTTTGATATTAAATGTTTTCATAATGAAATTAGCATTACGCAAACGATGTTGGTACGATATTCATACATATTTATTTGAATTATGTATATTAACTTCACGTTAAATATATTTTCAAGTGATGATTAAATATAGCAGAATCCAGTGTTATCCAAACAAACTAAATTTAATCTACTTTCATCTTTGAAAATATATCAAAATTATGTAAGCAAATAGGAGGTACATTCTAAGATTGTTAAAAAATGACGTTTATTAATTTCAAAGAACAAATATTTGGTTTCGTTTAAAGTCGGATCCTTTGGTATTCAGTGCTAATGTTGAAACACAGCAGCAATTCTGTAGATGCCTCATGAAAATCAACAAAGTTTTAGGTTCGATGAATCTTCTCAAAAGTTCCTTAAATTGCTCCATATCTTCAAAACAAAGATCCCGGTGTTCCAATTACAGTTTGGATATTAACCAAAAATCTCGATAGTAGAGAGATTAAGAGATCATTTTGATGTCCACAACTGTCAAGACAATTTCATTTATAGCGAGCTTCCAAATTGTCTTAGCGTCTCGACTCCATTCTGCAAACTAGTCAACTGTGCCAATGAGGGTTTAGTAGGCTGTGTCCAAAGAGCTTTCACAGCTGTTTCCTTCAATATGGAAAAGCAACAGTTGGTAGGTCAATTCATTAAATTATCTTTCGCACTTTCCCTGATCACCTATACGTCATCTCTTGTTTTTCTTTTCTGACTTCATTTTTCCTTTACATATTTTTACTGCTGGTTCCAGTTTTTTTCTTTGCCTTGATGACACGACTAAGATTTGAAAGGCGACAGCAGCAATATTTATGCTTTGCCAGTGCGTTCGTTACACTTTTTGTACACTTTCTTGCAGTAACATCCATCGTAGACAATGAACGTAGGACAATTAATCGATATTCCAGACAAAAGTATCTCGGCGTAATAAAAATCTAATGCAATTCCGAATGAGTAATATTTTCAAGACCGAACACATTTCATCATACTACCCAAAACTAGATTCATAAATGTACAGTACTGAAAATGCCATAATCTGCGGTAAGATTAAAAATCGATTACACCCTGTCACTCCAGTGGGTTTAAAACTGAGTGTATGGTGTAAGAAAGGAAACGGAAACAGTTGTTTCAATTAATTTGCACAAGAATGTATATATATATATATATATATATATATATATATATATATTGATCATTTCACCCCAATCAAGGCATTCTACTGACACTATTGCGCTGGGGGTTACATAGGAGAAAGCGATGAGAAAGTATGGTTAGATAAAGGAAATGTCAGAAGGAGGGTGATAGACGGGTAAGGATACCGAGGATGAGGGTTGGGTAGATGGGAAGAGTGTTTGAGAGAATGGATGCGAGTTAGGAGGTGTCTATTGACCTTACATGTTAATGAAAAAGGCACAGAGAAGCTTCATTAGGGTGAAGCGAAAGTGTACTTATAATGAATTATTTTACGATAAAATTTATTGTTAATCGGATCATAATCATAAAGTATCATGGAATTTTATATAGTAATTATGCCATATAAATTTACTCTTATAATGCCTCTTTTAACAAAATATTTAGAGTAACGTGTTTTATGTATATTTTATAATGCAAGCTGAGTGTCATTTATTGTATTTTTTGCAACGAATATTCTTTTATTCTAATTAAATTCTGTTTCCTGATCATACTTTTCTAAGATTTTGGAAGGTATATTTTGCTCAACCAATGAGGCTTCGGATTTAAGTGTCGCACAATCCGTCTTTTGTTTTAACACTTCCCAGATATTTAATGTTTATACATGTTTTGGTATCTTTAATAACACGGTACTGATAGCAAACACAGAAAGGAAAATGCAGGACCTTCTACGGAACGTAGTAAAAGAAAGTGAGAAAAAATGACTGAGCATAAACTTAAAGAAAACTGAATGTATGTTCATTAGCAAAAAGAGCGGAGCAATATGCTAACTACAAATCGGAGAATTTAAAATAAAACAAGTAAAAATATTCAAATGCCTAGGAAATATTTTGAGAGAGGATAGAAAGTGACATATCAATATCCAAATATACATTGGCATGGCTAAAGATGCATTTAAGAAACTAAGCAGTGTACTAAAAGACAAGAAACTCTCATTAGAATCAAAGAAAAGACAGCTAGATTGCTGTGTTATATATTTCCTTTTACATGGAAGTGAATGCTGTATGATCTCTCCAAAGATGAATGAGAGGCTTGAAGCAGCAGAAATACGCTTTTACAAAGGATGATGAGGATATCATGGACGGAGCATGTGAGCAACGATGTAGTGTTTGAAAGAAGGCAAACGAGAAGAAAGCTCATACTAAATACCTGGAAGAGACAAATGAGGTTCCTGAGATAGTAACGAGCAAGGTGGTACTGGAGAACTTACTAACAGTCGTATAAAATGAAGGAGAGATAGGGAAAAGCAGTGCGAGACGTACTTGTTAGGTTTGAGTAAATAGATATCGGAGCGGGGCTTAGAAGAGATACCAAGAGAAAAAACTATTGAGAGCGATAAAAGGAAGACCCAAGTGGAAGTCTATGATCGCCGACGTTCTGAAAGGACACGGCACATGAAGAAGAATTTGTAATGTGAATGTCAGACTGTTTCTTTATTTATTTTTTTTTTTTTTTTGGTAAACACTATGCATTTTGTCATCCTGGAATTGATCTTTTGTCATTTCCTTCATATTTGTATTTTCATTTCTGTCTCTATTAACGAAAAAAAATTGCTTTCGTACGCTGCCTCTGAAATGATCTTCACCCGAGCAGCTTCTTCCCGCGAAGTGCTGCGTTGTGGAACTACCTCTCAAGACTTTTCTACGGTTAACACATAAACATTAACCTATTCAGTCCTAGTTTGATGTGTTATCATCACCACGTAACTTCAAAACATGTGCCTATTACTGTCATCTACTATATTGAATGGATCTTGAGCCTTTTACAGAGGTAGAATCATTATAAAAAGAAACACTCGTCGATATTATATTGACGATATAAAAAGAAATTATATCAACAGTGGATTATAAATAATCTTGTGCATCCTTCTCGGCTAAGATTTGTAAATACCCTGAAGATATTCGCCTCACCGAACGTTGCTTTTCTTCTTGTCTTTAATGTCGATTTGTGCCGTGGCAGCCAGAGTAACCATCAATAAGAGAAAGGAATAACATGCGCACTTAAAGAATAAAAAAGATACCAGCAGAACTTTTGTGCGTATTTTAAGTTTCGAGATAATAAATACGAAATGTGCATAATTGATTCCCGATACGTCTACTTCGGCTTTTATACCTAAGACAAATACGAAGCATTTTAGTTTATTTTTATATATGCTGTTAAGTGACTTCAAATAACTGTTAATTGATTCGCCGTTCAACATTTAGTGATGCTAATAAGATTATCCAAATGTTTTTTTTTATATACCTCTTAGTATGATAGTGGTAAATGAAACCATATCTAGAATGTGGCTGTCATATATTGTCCCGTTCTCCTGCCATTTACCTTGAGTTGCTTGATAAGATCCAAAAAAGAATCAGCGATTTTACTGCTCCAGAACAGGCGGTTTGGCTTGAGGCACTTAGCCACCGCCAGGAGGTTGCCTTTCGGTCTTTGTTTTATTTTTTCTTTAACTTTATGCTAATTGTTCGTATGAGCTTTTTTGCTATGCTACTTAGACCTTATGAATATAAACTCTGTACTAGGCTAGCGTCAGTATTTCCTCAGTTTACAGTGATGTTGTTTTAATAGAAAGACTCATCCGTTCGATAAGCTCAAACTAGCAACAAATATAAAAATGACCTATAATCTGCTGTTAACTACGGTAGAAAGTGAATTTATAGTTTGAACCACTCCAAAAAGAGACTGCTCTCTGTTAATCATATAAGGGACACAATCCTGCTTGCCCTTAACATGGCAGAAGATTTGAGTCGTTCAACTGACTCGGGTTAGCATTCTCCACTGACATGAAGTAGAAAGATTAGATTGAATCAACTACTTGGAAAGCTGATTAAATGTGTCTTGCTAGACAACCTTGTGTCGCTAGAATCTATCAGAATAAGAATAAGTTTTCCATTTTGCCGTGTCGTAAATATTGCTGCGACATATGATTTGATGCTCCTACTATATATTTAGATGTCCTTTCTAAAATGCAAAGAATAATCAACAATGTTATAGGTCCTGAGCTGTCAACTTGGCTTAGTCACTTTCTCACTGCAGAAATATCGCTTCCCTGCGCCCCATTTTATAAATACATTCATGGTTATTGTTCTGAAACATTCCTTTTGTTATTTCTATACAACCGCTTCACAAACAACTTGAACTTATGGTACTTAGATAGGACCTCATAGATTCATTGAGGTATTATTGTGATTTTACTGAGAAAATTAACTAAGAATTTGTTGTCTTGGTGTGAGAAATACTGTGGTATGTTTGGCTTAGAAATTGTGACTAACTAAATTTAAGTTAAGGCAGATTAAATATCAGTCTTACCCTCTCATTTTTTGGGGAGTCTAGTAACATATTTTTCAAATGTTCAAAATAAACATACTTTTCGTTATGATACTTAGCCTTTATTAATTTAAACGTAATCATAGGTTGGCAATAAAATGTTATATATTTGTCAGCAGAAAGGTTAAAGTTCTGTGCTAAGATATCCTTCTCCTGATTGTGCAACTCTTATCCGACTTACTGCTTTCCTGTCAACTTAGATCTTAAATATAAATGCTACATCAACCGTTACTTTCTGATTTCCTAATTCCTGCTGATTTATTATTCTTTTTCTCGAATAATGCTTTTGTTATTCTTTCACGCTCAATATCCCTTGTGTATTTAGTGAAATTATTGACTTGCTTGAGACGAAATAAAAAAAAAATTAAATTGCCATGTTGTTTAAGTTTTTAACATATCATCTTTTTTAACAAACTGGTAGGTCTTTAAATCACCGATGTCTCTATTACACACACACACACACACACACACACATTTATATATATATAACACTTTCTTGCTCAATATCTCAATATATATCTGAGATGAGATAATGTAATTATTTGTACTATTTATGTGCATTGTGATGCAGGAGATATCGGCTCGGAACGAGAAATCGAGGAACCGAGTTCGAATTCCGGTTGAATCCCTCGCTTTCCCGTGCGCGCAGATACTCTTGGGGAAGTTATTAATCCGTTTTTTTCCCTCCAGTTATGGATAAATAAGAAAACAGACTGAGTTCTATACGGTTGGCTGGCAAACAATCTACCGTAGAAATTAATGGCAACCTAATGCGGGATATTATTATGCCCACTCAGTCATGTCTCTTACGAGACATGATCACCTAAGCGTGTATCACGTATGGCAGTTAACTGACTGACACTATCTACATTCTTTAAGCAACCTGAATTGTTGATGACACTTTGAGAGTTGATTAAAATGAAGATAATTGACACTTAGATATTTATAAGGAGCATGGCACGTAGAACTAGAACAACATACCCTAGTGGACGAAATACACGATTTGTTTCGAAATTCCAAACACCTGAAGAAGGCCGGAGCGTACAACGGTCAAAACGTCGTGAATATGGTTACAAAGATGAGGTCCACAGTCTGAAACATGCAAATAGTATAAAATAATGTCTTGTTCCCGAAAATATATCTCTAACTCAGAGTCTTTGCAATGATAGACACTTCTACAACATAAATGTCACTCTCTGAGCGTTAACCATTATAATCCCGTCACAACATCCTCAAGATGTTTCTCATAGGTTCAGTTTCAAGCTTTTAATTCAAAGATTTCTTTCTCTCAGCATGATTCCTATCTACGATTTAATGCCTTATAACTTGAGGTAGAACATATCTTTTCCAAGGGTATTTGTGCGGCAGTTAAATGTACGAATTCAAGTAAAGTTGGAATTGAAACAGAAAATTTTGCGCTATATTTGGGTTTCAAAAAGAAAAAATATATTTTGTTTTAGTTGTGGATTCCGGGTGAGGAACTGCACAAAATAATAAACAAGAAAACAGATATGGAGATAGAAAAGTAGGATATATTGAACGTAATATACAAATTTGAACGCATGTTAGTAAATCCAGGAGTACTATTAATAAGAAATAAATATATACAAGTCTTGAAGTGAAGTCGTTGGAAATAGTATATCCGTGTATAATATTTTAGCTGAGTGGAGCTCAGAGCTAGTCTGACTTCTAATGTGGTATTCTCGAGGAATCTTCGGTATCAGTTCCGGTACTCCCCGATAAATCGCACTGATATCTACGATTACTCTCCACTGACAACTGCAAGGGCATTTAGTCACCTTCCCACTTAAGGCGAAATGTGACACAAAGTCTTTTTAATGTGAGTCTTCCGGGCCATATAGCCCGGCAAAAATATCTGTCTATCTTTCCCCTGTCGTGATTCTCCCCTTCGGTGGAACTACGACGGTGTTAGTGCACGCTATTCGAAAGCAGAGAGTGCTCTCCACTCTAAGGCAGAGAACTGACACTCAATAGTAGCAGAGGCAACTGACAACTTCAACGGTATTTAGTCACCTATCCACTTAAGGCGAAGTGTGAGACAAGGTCTTTTTAATGTGGGTCTTCCGGGCCATATAACCAGGCCAAAAATATCTATCTTTCCCCAGTCGTGATTCTACCCTTTGGCGCAACCTCGACTGGATTAGTGCACTCTGCCAAAGAGCGCCAATAATATCAGTCTATCTTTCCCCAGTCGTGATTCTACCTTTCGGCAGTACCACGACTGGGTTAGTCCTCTCTGCCCGAAAGCATTGGGCGCTCTCCACCTAAAGGCAGAGAGCTGACAGTGCCAATAGTATCAGAGGCAAATGCCAGCTGCAAAGGTATTTACCCACCTTCCCTTTTAAGGTGAGATGTGACACAAGGTCTATTTACTCCTGGGTCTTCCGGGCCATATAACCAAAGCTAAAAATATATGTCTATCTCTCCCCAGTCGTGAATCTACCCTTCGGCGGTACTACATGGTTAATCGTCTCTGCCCGAAAGCAGAGAACTGACAGTGTCATAATAGCTGAGGGAAATGCCGACTGCAAAGGTATTTACCCACCTTCCCACTTAAGGCGAGATGTGAAACAAGGTCTTTTTAAAGTGGGTCTTCCCGACCATATAGCCAGGCGAAAAATATCTGTCTATCTTTCCGCAGTCATGATTGTACCCTTCGGTGGAACCACGACTGAGTCCTCTCTGCCCGAAAGCAGAGAGCGCTCTCCACCCGAAGGCAGAGGGCTGACAGTGTCAATAGTAGCAGAGGTAAATGCCAACTGAAACTACTGTTCTTTTTATGGCAGGAGTATAACTCAGTCGAGTCCATAATCATATATAAAGCGGAGATTCCACAACAGTTTTCAAGAATTATATGTTATTGCTGGAATTTATTCTATTTTTTAACAGAAACTAACATCACAATTGTTTCATAAAGTGGATGACGCTATGAAACTGAACTCCGGTATTACCACGTTAACTGAACGAATTATTTAATCCCACTGATATTACTAATTATAATATTGATATCAATGATGGCGTTATTTATAAAAATGTTTTAGATAAAAAAAAATGTCACATATAAAAATAATACAACAAATTGACTAAAAACATATAAGCGTATATGGAAAGACCAAATGATTGCTATGTCGGGGAGATTTTGATTATTGAAAATGTTGATATTTACCACTGACAATAATTACAATACTTCTCATCGCGGTAGCACTCTTTGATGAAAATGCTAAATATCAAAAGTGGAATATTTTCATATAAAAATATTTTATTTTATTTTTGGATAGAAACGAGTAGAGGTTTCTTATCTTGATGAAGTCATAAGGTTAATTCAGAAGTGAAACTTTCTTTTTTTTATTTCTCATCTTCACAAAGTGTAGCTGAACGTAATAATTTCGATATTAATCAGGCAAGTAGAAAATATTTTTAAAGCTAAAAAATCAGCAATAACATTATAATCAGGCTGAAATTCATTCTATCTGGAAGAAGAAGAAGTCCGTTTTATGAAAAATGTAAATAAAGTAACAAAAAATAAATGAAAAAAATGTCGATAAAAAGAAATAAAAGAAGAAGTTTTGATCGAAATGAAGGCCATAAATTAATATAAAAAAGAAAAGGAAAAAGAGGAATAGGTCGATCAATATAAAAGGTTGTATGAAAAGTACAAAAAGAAGGAACCTGAAAAAAAAAACGAATGTTGTAGGAGAAAATAAAAAGAAGGAAAAATGAGAAAAAACTAGTGATAGAAATGCTAGTTTGTATTGAAAATATAAAAGCAATAATTTGACATGAAGTGTTAGTAAAAAGCTATGAAGATAAAAAGATAAAAACAAAATGACTATAAGAGAACATATGACAAAAGTAATGAGGAATGAATATGTGTAATATCATGGTAAGACGAAATCCTGTATAGGAAAGAAAGGATGAATTTAACAAGAAAAATTAATACGACCGAAATTGAAGGAAAATGAAAGATTACGCTAATGAGTGAGATCAATGTAGGGTACTAACTAGAAATGATGAGAAAGATACACAATAAATAATGATGAAAAATGAAACACAGAGAAGAAGAAGGAGGGGGAGAATCAAGGAGAGAGGGTGAGAAAAAATGGAAGCAGGAAGGGAGAAAGCAGGAAGAAGAATCAGAAAAGTTATGAAAAGATTTTGATAAAATAACCAGAAAAAAAAAACATGATGATGATGGTAAGAAGAAACCAGAAAATTGAAAGAAGAAGAAGAAGAAGCATAACAAGAAGAAGAAGAAGGAATAAGAAGCATAACAATGAGAAGAAGAAGAAGAAGAAGAAGTAGAAGAAGCATAACAATGAGAAGAAGAAGAAGAAGAAGAAAGCTAAGGAGGATTGGATGGGAAGGAAAAAAAATTTAAAATATGATAAATAACAATAATAAAAATAGTAATAACGATTATAATAATGAGGAGAAGAAGGAGAAAGTAAAGGAATAAAAGAATGAGAAAAGGAAGAACAAAGAAAACAAGGGAAAGATAACGGTTATATGGAAAATATATAAAATATAACGAAGGATCATTGTGAAAGTGTAAGCAAGCAAGGGAGAGAACTGGAAGTATTTGAACAGCGAATGAAGATAAAGCAGACAAAAAACGAAGACAATAAATAAAAGAGTAGCAGTTTTAACAACTAGAACTATTAAAATGAATTAAAACAATTGAAGAACAAGAATAAAGTAACAAATGAATGTTCAGACAAGATAAAACGTAAAGAAAAACGTAAGAAGAAAATAAAAAAGCTACGAATAAAATGAAAGAATGCAAAAGGAAGCAAACAAAGTGAAAAACAAGAAAGCAAGAAAAACGGAGTAAAACTAAACGAATAAAAATAAAAATAAAATATAGCACAAAATGTGGGGAAACTGTTGGTAAAAATGAAGAAGACAAATTAAAAAAATGGGAAAAGGGACTAATTTTAAAATACTGCCGGCAAAGCTGAAATGAAAAAACCAAGATAGAAATGTTAAAGAAAATGAAGAAAATGAATTAAAGCAAAGAAGATTGACAAAATGGAAAAGAAAAGAAGAAAGGAAAAGAGTGAATAAAAAAAGAATGGGGGGGGTTTGTATTTCTGCAGAAAAAACGAGTGAAAAAAATGATTTGGAAGCAAGATTAGAAAACTTAAAGAGAATGATAGAAAATGAGATGATAGCAAGTAAAGCATAAGAGAAAAAAGAAAAGAAATAGAAGATATAAAAGAAAAGGAAAAAAAATTTAAGGTGAAAAGGAAGATGAAAATAAGGAAGGAAAGGAAGGAAAAAAGAAAGAATTTGGGGATAAAAAAATTGAATTTCGGCAGAAAAAAAAATAAGTGAAAAACAAAAGATTTGTCAGATGATTAGAAAATATAAGAAGAATAATAGTAAAGGCGATGATAGCAAGAAAACGATAAGCCAAGAAAAGAAAAGAAATACAAGATATAAAAGAAAAGGAAAAAGAATAATTAAAGGTGAAAAAGAAGATGAAAAAAAGAAAAGACTGAAAAATTGTTGGATTGGAAGATAGCAGTTAAGAGAAAAACAAAATACACAACTCAAATAAAAAAAAATGATAAGCAATTATAGAAAATAATATAAAATAATGTATAAAAATAGTTAAAAACATTTTTTAAAAATATTGTAAGAAATAAAAAAATAGTAAAATATACAAAATAAACTACAAGATGTGAAAGAATTACCACCCCAATAACGATAAGACATTAACAAGATGAATACACCGTTGCCACGAATGTCGGAGGTATTTCTGCCGCATAGTTAAACAAAAGAAGGAAACGAACAAATACAAAAAGAAGGAAAGAAAATAAAGAAAAATAAAAGAACATAGTTATTTCCAGAATGAGAATTTATGGACAAAAAGCGAAATATAACAACAGTAAAAGTATAAGAAAAATAAAAAGAAAAAAAAGACGATGAATTAAAGAAAGAAAAGAAAGAAGAAAGGAAGAAAAAGAAGGAAAGAAACTAATTAGCTAATGCAGAGCTCAATTCATTTATCAATAAGCATTTCCTGATGAAAGACATCTGAAAATTGGACTGTTGAATCACAGATCAGATTTGAAAAGCTGGAAGAAAAAAAAAGACCGTCAGTGTGGTGATGTCGACGACGACGATGTGTTAATATGATGTAGAAGATGCGCGCCTCCTTTTCCAACAGTCAAACATGATTTTTTTTCCTTTATATTTTTTAAAAATTCTGATTTTCTCCAACTCTATTTTCAGCATCTCAGTCACAATCCTTATCTACCAATCTATTGATCGTTCAATCGATATTTGTCTGTGCAGAGCCATCTCAATTCGTTCAGTATTATAATTGTGTACTCATTGAGCTTTTACTCCGGTAGAAATCGGAGACGAAGTTAAGATCATGTCAATAGTGTGTCATTCTCAAAAGTATCCTAAATAGTTTTGGTAATGTTGCATAGAGCACGCCTTTTAATCATACAATGTGTTACGTTGCTTAATATCACGACATATCAATATTTCTTTATTATTTAATAGCGTCTATAAAACTTATGGAACAAAACGCCTGAGGGCAAATCAAGGAAGAGGGTTACGTTAAGAGGCTATTTTTGTGTATAGGAGTGGAAGATATCGGTTAACCCTAGCCTTGAACAGATAAAGATTTTGGTGATCGGAGAGGCATCCTGTTGGGATTTGGTTCCACAGGGCAGTGATTCGAAGGAAGATGCCTTTTAAGTGGAATTAGTTTTCACCGAGCAAATGCGAGTTGTTTGCTTCTATGTAAAAGTCATGGTGGTTTATTGTTGCGATGTTTTGATTCGGCGGGACCAGGGAATATAATTCATCCGAGCACTTTCCGTTGAAGTAGTTGTAGCGCAGCCGGAAATTTGCCAAATACCACCTGTGGGGAAGAAGTTGGAGGGTCGAGAATAATTCGTCACCCAGAAGAACTCGGAGACGATTTTGGATTCTATCAAAGTTCGAAAGTGAGGTCTGAGCAGTTCCCGCATAAATCTGCTAAAAGAACTATTTTTTGGTAAGGGTAGAGGTGCCAGGTTCTAATTG
Organism: Ascarosepion bandense; assembly: GCA_037127315.1. Taxonomy (NCBI): domain Eukaryota; kingdom Metazoa; phylum Mollusca; class Cephalopoda; order Sepiida; family Sepiidae; genus Ascarosepion; species Ascarosepion bandense. The sequence goes on from JBBBDQ010000258.1 coordinate 702,590, forward strand.
GAGAAGTACAGGAAACCGACCATTTTAAATCTAATGGACCGTATGTAGGAGTTCCACAAGGTCAGTGTGAGTTTGTGGCGCAGTAAACTTTCAAGGCACGGTTCCTCCTCGAGAAGGCATTCGTATCTATTGATTGGTGCAATTCAGGGTCAGATTGGCGATGATGCAATGCATCTTGCTTGAACTTCGAAGCATCGAATCTTATTTTGTAGTTAGTGCAGATGGGAAGTGAGATCAGTCACCACAAAATGTGAACATCAAGTGTTTTAGAGATGCGGCTGTATATAGTCATATCGTCGGCTAAGATGTTTACAAATGATCTAAGCATATCCTTGCCAGATCATTTATGTAAATCAAGAGGATTGGTTCGAGGACTGACACAGGGGCGGCGATTGCGATATCGTTATGTATCCGGAGGACTAAACATTAAAAATTACTTTCCTGTTGGAAGGATTTTATGATTGAGAAGACCCTCTGAGTTATACTATAACTTGAGGACGTGTGTGATAATCGTTTGGGCCATAACGGTTTTTGAAATATATGACGCTATGGTGCTTGACGTATGCTTGTCAAGAGTCGCATAGATTTTGCGAGTAATGGTGGTTAGAACGTCTGCTGTGGATTGGGCCGATCGAAAACCATATTGCCCGTCGGTGAAGACTTTTTTTTTAGGTGCTCGACGACATTTTTCATGAGTTTATCTCCACGCGTTAAAAAAGTGGGATATAACCCAATTTTCACGCAGTTCGAAAACGTAAACTTATAATAGGGACTGAAATTAAAATATTTGTGTGATTAATGCTTAACTCTGCAAGTATTTATCCGGTACGTGGACAATTTGTCAAGCTTTTACACTTCGGTAGAATATGCAAAGAGCCTATTGTAAGCTCCACTACGTGAAAAAACATATAATAGGTGGCCTACCTGGTTTGAATGTGTTCTACCTCAGCAAGTGTATATTTATATATATATATAAATATTCAGCTATTTTTTGAAGCGAAACTAATTATTTCTTTAACCATAAACATAACTATAAACCCTATCCCCTAGCAGTAACCAGACAGAAATTTGTAGAGCACATTAAAAGCTTTAGGCCACATATATAATATAACCTCACCAAATATCTAATCTTATTCATAAATGGAACTTTGTCTGTGTGTGTATGTGTGTGTGTCTGTGTGTGCCCGTTAGTTATAGACTCCGAAACGGCTGAACCGATTTTCTTGAAAATTTACACAGTTGTACTATAAGCGTCTGCGAGTGTTCTTAGGTAGGTTTTGTGTCGAGGTATCCCCGATAAATATCAAAAATTGATAATCCAAAAAATCGGGTCATAGAAGGTATTTTAATCAAATTTGATACACTCATAGACAAAGACATAAGAAACGATATTCAGAAGTTTCAAAGTTGCAGTTCTTACAATAATGCAAAAAATCGATAATATATGTGTATATATATATATATATATATATAAGACAAGATGTTTGTTTGTGTGTCTGTTTATCTGCCTGTATGTCAGTATTTTTTTTTCAGCCTTTTTATTTTAGTTTTTCTTTCGGGTTTGGCTCTAAGTAGGTATAATTGTAGTTCTTAGTCTCAGCCATGATACCATTTACCCAGGGGACTTATTTATCCTTTAAAATTCAGTTTACGACGAAAAAAAACTGATTTGATATCGATACCAGGAAATCAAAATTTGACTTACATCCATTCATTTTTCTTTCAGTCTACGGTTTCGCTTTAACTGGAAACAACTATTGCTTTTTAGTCTTTCGTGCCAACGTCTAAACAGTCTGAGCTCCAGGACCATGGATTAGTTTTAAAGCTTTCATTACACCCGAGCAACGCCGGGCTATACTGCTAATCCTATATATATCAACTCATGCATATAATCAGATAAACTGCAAAAAATAAACATAAATAAACACACACACACACACACACACACACACACACACACACATATATATATATATATATATATTCATTTTTATATTAAAATCATGCAGACTATATGGGGTGTTTCGGGCTACGGCACGCAAGGAATTGTGGCTTCTAAAGAATTAACAAATTTTACGAAATAATATTTCTAGCCCACACTCAAGCGGTTTCAAAATAATGACATTCTTTCTCCTAGACCAGTTTCAACCGCGGCTAAATGGCTCTCTCTGAACGATTATTACAGTAGTGGAGCCATGCCTTTTCCAATGTAATAACACGATTTCTATTAACATTACCCCACCTTTACATGATATATATATATATATATATATATATATAGTAATCCGCATGTATATGCATATATATTTATGCCTGAATATTGATTCATACGTGTATTGATATATAAAGATGAATATTAAAATCAATAGGTACATATATTTCTTATAATATATCTGTATGTGCTTCACTTTATGTAAGGGTGTGTGGGATATATATTTAATCTCTCACATTAAGAATCCTGCCAAAATATCTAATGGGCATGGTATCGATCTCTACAATTAATTGTCCTCTTTCTATCGATCTGCACGTTGGGGGAAACTTTAACGAAAGTCTGACAAAAGAATATCCGGTGAATGTGAAATGGGTCAATCTGAATTTGCTACGGAATATTTAATCGGGTAATGGAAAAATCTGGAACTTAGACACCGTTGAAACGAAACGAATCTAATGGGAAAGATATGTAAATCATAAACAACAATAAAAACAATAAAACTGCCGTCCCCCTCCAATAACAACAACAACAACCAAGAAATAATATGATGTTCTGTATTTCCATAGAGTGAAAACTATTTTCCATGTGGTATATACGTCTATTTAAAACTAAGAGAATCTTTGCATGTCAGATATTAACTGATAATTGTAGGAATGCGTTTAAAATGTTTTAACTAATTTGATAATTAACTATATTTTGAAAATAATTTTTTTATTATATCGAAATTAATTGTCAGTTTTTGATAGCCATTGATCGTTTTTATATTTTATTGAATTATAATAATGCTAATATTAATATTACTATATATATATATATATATATATATACACTCCTGATCAAAATTTTAAGTCCACTTAAAAATCATTAAAAAGTAATATTTTTTTACAGATAGATTTTAAACTCCTCCCACTTAAGTTTAAAAATACTATAATCTAAAAGGTTATGGAAACAAAAAGCTATATTCCAAATATTTTATTTAGAAATTTACATTTTTATAAAATGAGGCGATTTACACATGTTCAAAATTATAAGACCAGAGATAAAAATTCAACGAAATTGTACAAACAGTGTATGAAAAGTGTATGAAAACATTCAACAACAAAATTTAATAATGACTTCTACCTCCACTGCTTTTGATGACTTCAGAAATTCTGTCAGGCATGCTAGAAATAAGCGTTTCCATTAAGGTGCGGGGGATGTTGCTCCAGCTTCTGAAGATGGCTTCACGAAGTTCATTTTTTGTTGAATATTGTTTGCAATCTCTTGTCATCCATCCTCAAACATTTTCAATTGGGTTCAAGTCTGGTGAGCATGCAGGATATCCCAAAACATGAACCCCATTTTCTTGTGGAAAGGTCAAGTTCCCTCTTGCAGCGTGGATTGCAGCATTATTCTGTTGGAATAACCATCCATCCACACAAAAACGCTGAACCTCCATCATCAATGATGCTATTTGTAGCATGCTAACATAACCAGCCACTGTTTAACAACCCTGCACTACCTGGAGCTCCATCGTTCCTCTGTAAGAAAAGGCACCCCATACTATTAGGGACCATCCACCACTATGACGTGTGGAGAATATTTCAGGAGGCATGTCTTTGTTATGCCAATATCGTTGGAAGCCATCAGGACCATCTAGTTTGAGTTTTTTCTCATCAGAAAACAGGACATTCTTCCACTTCTCAACGTCCCATGTTTGGTATTCACAACCAAACTTTAAGCGGTCCACCTTGTGACGTGGAAGAAGCCGAGGAATTTGCTTACGTTTTTGATTTACCATGCCTTTTTTTCGTAAGTGTCGTCTGATGGTTAAAGGACTGCAATCAGCATCTGTGACTGCCTTAATTTGACTAGAAGAAAGTCCCCCCTCGTTCATAACAACCCGTCTTATTCTCTTACTCAATGCAGGAGAAATTTTTGGGGGCCTACCAGAGGATTTTGCTTTTCCATAATTCTCACTGTTCTTTAGAAAGTTGCAAATCACAGTTTTACTGCGATTTTCCTTAGCTGCGATCGCCCGCTGTGACGAACCTTGCTTATGGAATTCTAGAATTCGAGAACGCTCAACTTTGGTAAGTTTGCTTGCTTTAGGCATGGTAACACATTTACGCAGTGATTGCTTGTCTCTAACTGAACTAAAAACATTGGAATTACCATAGATCTAACAATTTATACCTCTGGTCTAATAATTTTGTTCATGCGTAAATCGCCTCATTTTATAAAAATGTAAACTACTAAATAAAATATTTGGAATGTAGTTTTTTGTTTCCATAAGCTTTTAGATTGTAGTATTGGTAACCTTAGTTGGGAGGGGTTTAAATCTATCTGTAAACAAAAATTCCTTTTAAATATATTTTTAAGTGGTCTTAAATTGTTGATCAGGAGCGTATATATATATATATATATATATAATAGTGTACCGAGGCAGCAAATAATTTTCTAAACATATACTGTTAAATATAAGAGACTATGAATGTCTATTATGTTTAATCATGAGCCGTTCTAAACGTCGTATTTTGGCTTTAATTTCAGTAGAAATATATATATATATATATATATATATATATATGTGTGTGTGTGTGTGTGTGTGTGTGTGTGTGTGTGATTTATAACATAAGTATATGATAATATCACTATAAAAGTTGACATTTTGTTTCGGCACTATCGTGTCTTATCAAGTGAGGATTCTACATCAAATTGGACCAATCAATACAAAGCAATATCTAATCTGAAGAATGTAAGAACAAACACAAAAATAGTTTGTTGGGCTTTAAAATTAATATTTGATCAAATTATAGATCACCATTATTAGTCGACTGTTAGATTCACTTTACTTCTTTTTATTACTAATTTTAAATACCCAATTTAACAAAAGTATTAGATTTAGGTTGGTATAAATATATTCATCAAATAAAGGCAAAAAACAGTCTTAATATATTTACAATGAACAGTAAGTTCAATTCTCTCGTTTAACAATTTAATCTTGTCCCAAAATTTGATAATTTCTAACGTTTCATTGAAACAAATGTAGCAAAGTGTACAGAGGGAATTACAAGTTCCAGCCTGTGTAAGAACATTTCATTTAACAGTAGGTGTTTTTTTTCTTTTAAAGACCAAAGGTATTTGAATAACGAATTACTGTATTGATAAAGGCTATTGTTGAAAGATAGTTTGTGATGATATCAGCGATTTTTCAACGGGCTATTAGTAGAACCGATATAAAACATTTTATTATCGGGATTTTCAATTGTAGAGATAGTACAAAGATAAACTATAGAGCTAACTAAGCAATTATTCTGCAATGGGCATTCCTTAGAATTTCTACCCTTACATCCGCTCGTATTAGAGTGTTATCTTTGGTACAATACATTTGAGCATTATAATGCACCAAGTTTGTTTTGTATTTCTATATTTGTTGAGGACTTTGTTATTGAGTTTTTAGTTATTTATTCTACATTATCCATACAACAATAGCTTAATTTGAGAGTATTATATGAATATCTTACTAAGAGGATTAGTTTTAGGAAAGTGTTTGTTATTCAGCTTTAAGAATTCTTACGCCAATTTAGTTTTAGCCATCATATTGTAAAGCAAATTAAACCAGATGATATCCTTGCTATTTTCTTCGTATTATTATCATTGCCAATAGGATTTCTGAATTTGATATCATTATCATTATACCTGATGTTCTTAAGAGCAGAATTTTAAAATGTGCTACGCTGATCGAAAGTCCGCTTGCTAGATGAGTTATTGCTGGCTCTAGATTCAATAGAAGATGGTATATGCTTACTAACTCTCAGGGGATGGTTAGAATTAGGATTTATAAAAAATTGGGTTAGACTTAACCTTCATATAAGCTTGGAAAGAATTATTGATAACGTCCAGAATAATATCTAAAAGTGTACCTGCTTAATGTTGGTGACTATTTTTATTTAAGGCATAAAATTTATTAATTTTCTGTGTATTATTCGATCTACTCTAATTTTACTAGCTGTTAAAAGTCAGTAATTTATAGTCTCTATAAAAACCTATACACACTGTATCCACATAATTGTAAGCAGTTCAATTTAAAAAAACAAATAATCCCATTGAATCTGTGGCATCAGCGCAATTCAAAGAACCCATTGCAGCATCAAAATATCCATAAGACGTTTTTAGTCCATTGTTCTTTGTTATGGATCAGAATATAACTTCTACATCTTAAAATGATATCGATATCATTTGTCGAAATATTGGAGTAATTATGTGAAAACACCAAAGCTAGAATAAAAAGGTATTTAGAAATGAATGGATAAATGTCCAGTAAATTAAAATGTATAAAGGTAAAATGGTCTTTATCCAGGATACCTTTAAACAAACTAATTACATCTGCGGTATTTATTGTATGAGTTCGATGGCTCTTTTAATAGACTTTTTCCAAAAATTGTTTTGCTGATTCTTCCGATTTCTGTTCTAGTAGGAATCGTTAGACGTGTAGATGTCCGGTTTACGGTCCCTCAATATATATATATATGTTATATATTTAACTGTCTGGTACAAGGCCACAAACAAACACGTCTGTATATAAAAATATATCAGTGATAATTAATGATGGACCGTGTGGCCTAATGAACAGAGAGTTGAGGGAGCGCGCCTCTAAGGGTTGACAGGGTGACGGGGGGGTGTCGTCGTATCTGTTCTCCTCTACGTCTCTCTGCCTAGACTGCCTGTCGAGACTGACTGACTGGCTGTGAGTCTTCTAGCTTCTTCTTCGACTTCTGGCGAATCCTTGTTTTCGAGGTCTTTTTATATCTCCCAAAACCGGAACTTGTTTCTTCCGGGTTTTGCCTCGATCCGCGACGCCTACACGACGCCTACGTAAATTCTCAGAGACACCTGTTCTGTCTGCCTCTTGTGGCCATTTCCGCTACTGCCGGAAATAAGGTCAAACAACCATCCGTTCCTTTCAACGGCCGGAAAACGCCCCCGCTTCCTCAATTCCTTCTTCGGGTGGGGCCAGATTATTATATTACATTCCTCGCCCACCCATTTTCCAAAATGTTCACCTAAGAACATTTTAAGTGCAACATCCTCACTCTCCTCCCCATGCCACACAAGCCCTACAATTGTATAAACATGTGCATGCCAAAACAACAAAAACATGTGCATGCTGAAACAAAAAAACAACAAAAAAAATATATAGGGGAGCCTACATCGGCAACCCGACAATGTTCGTGTCCATCTTGAAAATTGTTCTACCAGCTCGATGTTTCATTGTTCCTTTTTTTTTTTCCTCTTTTTTTTTTTTTTTTTTTTTAATATCCATCTATCACAGAATTGGGCAAAGTTCTTAAAAATGTTCATTTTCTTTCTCGACTCTGTCCATAAGCGTAGACTCTTCGATGTATAATCACGTGATTATTAAGCGGTAACCGCGCCCTAGTTTCAAAACTACCATCGAGTAAATGACCTTTGACCAACACCATGTGTGCTTCTGCTCGAGTTTATTGTTACCACGTAACCTCATTTAATTTAATTTAATTTCAAACATACTATGTTTGAACACAGAAAAAAATGGCCATTATCTGCCGTACATAACATTCATAGTCTGACCGAGAAATGTTCAATAGAAAATGAAGAAAATTACCCTGATTCCAACGTTAATCCGCATACAATTTACTTGTGGAGGATATTAATTTAGTCTAAAAAAAAAAATGGACCCGTAACTCGTAGTACCTTAGTTTGTACAATGCTTTCCATTCCCTGAACTACTTCCTCTGGATTCGAAACCAAGCATATCTGATTTGTTGACATCTCTCTGTTTAACGCCCGTTGACCCCGGAGTACTATTCACAGCGGATAACTCAATTTCCTTTTCCGAAGCACTGTTGCTTCTTTTACACTTAAAAATCCGCTTCCTGGCTATTATTCCCAGGATTATTATTACGCCGACCACGCCAGCAATGACTCCTATCGTCAACTTATTCGGGAGTTCCTCATATCCTTCACTAAATCTCTCCATATTTACTAGTTTTCAGAAACTAATATATCTTCAAAAGATATTTCCCAAGTCACATAAATGAAAATTCACAGAGGATGTTGAATTGATGGGAACCTGCACAAAAGCATAAAAGTGAAGTACTTTTACGTAAATAAAAATAAGTTTTTGATTTTAATTTAATTTTCCCAAATCTCCCCAAATAATCCGATTCCACCATATTGATAACAAAATATCTTTTCAATATCTGACTCATATCGCGAAACACTGAGACGCGGGTGAATGTTTTAAGAATATATATAATCGGTGTATTCGCAAAGAAATAACCAAACAATGCAGTTGTTTTCAAGCAACGATGTTGAGATATATTTATAATTGGCGATTTTGTTGGCTGTTGTTAACTGCATAATTAAAAATACACTTTAAAACTCTCGATAACATTTAAGTCATTTCTATGCTGTAGAAATGTCACGCAAAACACAAACATTTTTAAATTTTGACAATATCTGTGTAAAGATTACAAATTAACGTTTACGAACAAATTCTGTTGACGAGATCAAAATTAAAGAACCCTTTCGTTTCTCTGATTTTCCTATTGTGGTAGCATTCAGCTATAATTATAATTTGTCAATGTTTACCAATTTTGATTTAGTTCAGGCAATACAAGGCCAATGGAGAAAATAAAGAGGGTCATTTTACGCTAATACTCCAATTGGGGAAAGTTTGTGTACGTAGAACATCGATTGTTTTTTTTTTTTAATTCGGCTCGAGTACTGATCAGAAAAACTCAACTATTTCAACCATACAACTGACCTTCATAATCACATTGAGAATAGTTGTTCGTCAATATTTCTATTGGGTTGTCTGGAAAGTTCATGCCGCTTTTTAAGTAAAATTAAGACACAAACCAAAATTATTTCATTAAATATTTATTCTACGAAACATTAACTATTTTCTTGCACAAACCAAAGAAAACTTTGCTATCAACAAGTTAATCCAATTATCCACTTTAAACTCACTTGACATTATGGTAAAATATTAACAAAAAAAAAAACCACCAACTCAGATGCTTCACACCCACAGACAGGCAAATATTTCAACTTTCTTCCTCCCCCAACTTTAACACACTTTAACACCCCTGTCAATTTTAACACCCCCGTCACCCCAAACCTACGCGCTAGGCATAATACTCTCTCTACTTCACCGGCTTTCCCTGCCACTCTCTACATGTAACCTGCCTCTCACCGGCCGACTCTGTTTCTCTCTCTACATGTAACCTGTACCCCGTCCGTTCTATCGAACAATCCATTTTTCAACTCTAATTTCAGATCGGCAAAAGTATGCATTTTTTTTTCTAACTGGACTTATTATAAACACGAGCAGAGAACACACACACTATTAAATCAATAAGTCACTTTACCTTTCGTTGATGTCCATAGTCGCGGCTGCTAGATATTTTCGTCTTCTTTTTTTTTCTTTCTATCTGGTAGTTTAAGTCCGTAAATTTCAAGTCTGTTGAATTTTCAATTGTTGTCGTGGTAAACCCAATAATGTTCGTATCAATCTGTCTTGTTTCAAAACAGCAAGTCACGTAGGCACCAAATGATGTTTGTTATATATTTAACTGTCTGGTACAAGGCCACAAACAAACACGTCTATATATAAAAATATATCAGTGATATTTTTATTAATGAACGATGGACCGTGTGGCCTAATGAACAGAGAGTTGAGGGAGCGCGCCTCTAAGGGTTGACAGGGTGACGGGGGGGTGTCGTCGTATCTGTTCTCCTCTACGTCTCTCTGCCTAGACTGCCTGTCGAGACTGACTGACTGGCTGTGAGTCTTCTAGCTTCTTCTTCGACTTCTGGCGAATCCTTGTTTTCGAGGTCTTTTTATATCTTCCAAAACCGGAACTTGTTTCTTCCGGGTTTTGCCTCGATCCGCGACGCCTACACGACGCCTACGTAAATTCTTAGAGACACCTGTTCTGTCTGCCTCTTGTGGCCATTTCCGCTACTGCCGGAAATAAGGTCAAACAACCATCCGTTCCTTTCAACGGCCGGAAAACGCCCCCGCTTCCTCACTTCCTTCTTCGGGTGGGGCCAGATTATTATATTACATATATATATATATATATATATATATATATATATATATATGAGTTTTTCACATATATATATATATATATATATATATATATATATATATATATATATATATGAAAAACAGAAATGGACTTGTTCCAAAGAGAGAAATTGGTATAGAATAATAAGTGCGAGAAGCCGTGAACGTTTTGTTTAAAATGTAGATTTAGTGTTGTGATTTTATTATTTACATTACTTGCATTTTTATGATACATTAAGTGTTCATAATGCTATTTGCGACGCTAAATGTGTTTCAAGTCTAATGTTGACACACTTCAGGTGAATAAACTTGTGACTTCATAAATATAAATGTAACTTGTGACTTAATAATAATAAGAATAATAAATCTGAACTTTAAACAAAAAAACACGGATTCTTGCACTTTTTATTATATATATATATATATATATATAATAAAAAGTGCAAGAATCCGTGATATATATATTAATTCAGATACTTCAGTCCAAGGGAAAAAAAAGCAGGAAGGTAAATTCCAAAAAAACCCGATCCTAATTAATATTAAAAATTTATTTTAATATTAAAAAATGATACAGGAAGAGAGCTCCATGTAATAACATATTACAGAGCAAATATATATTTTTGAATTTGTCCAACGTCTGTAATATTTAAAAAAAATTTTTTTCTTTAGTTTCTTTCTTTTTTCCCTCCCTTCCTTCTTTTATCTCTCTTACCACCTTTTTTCCGTGTTGCTTAAACTTGCGTCGATTTAACACGGCTGTCTGTTAATTTTTAGTTACATTCTCCCTTTTTTTTTGCGAACCCAGACGATGTCAATTTTTTTTTCTTTTCTTATTTATTTGATTTTATTCTATCTTTTTCTTTTTCTTTTTCGTTTTCTTTTTCTTTTTCTTTCCCTTTATTTTTATTTTTATTTTATTTTATTTTATTATTTATTTTTTAATTTCTTTGCAATCTATTTAAAAAGGAAAAGTAGACTAATTTTTCTCCAGTTTCTGAAAGGTTTTTTCTGTTGCTGAGGTGATGTGTCGTCCCCCGTGGAGATCTTCATATCGAAATGGCCATTCAACATCTTTGAATTAATCCTTTTTTAATATATATATATATATATATATATATATATATATATATATATACTTGACCCACCTGCCGTTTTAAAGTATAAAGGGCAAGCAGAGAGACCCAATATCCAGACTTGTGTGATTATAGGGGAGAAGATTGTGTAGTACCAACAACCCTTTTTTGAAAGTGTCAAATAAACATAACTGGTGCACAGTATGCCACAAAAACTCAAAACATCCCTCCTCATGTTTTGCATTCAGTGTTGTCCGTTTCTTAGACGGTTCGCCCCATGCTGACCTGATATTTACCGATAGCTGAGTGGTGAGAAGAGATGGACTCAAATCTTTGCAAGGGTATTAGCACCTAATTAAATGTAATGAACTCGACTGGAACTCAATATTGAGGCTCACAATTAGTGGCAATAATTTGTTCAATGCATTCAAGTATAAAACAGACAATCTCCACTCGGAATTGACGTCAGTATCAGAAGATGGTAAATGTTTTATTCAATTTCTTTCGCAGTTGAAAAGAAAAAAGAAACCTGGAATGGAACCTAGTTGCCAATCTTGTACGGTGCTTAACTTCACGAATTCTTAATAATAACACGTGGTTAGTGTAAGTATTTTGCAGTATTTGCTATAGTAATGATATATATATATATATATATATATATATATATATATATATATTATATAATATATATTATGATTATATAATATATATAATGATATTTAATATATATAATATATATAATGATTACATATAATAATATAATATATATAATGATTATAATATATATATATATATATATATATATATATATATAGCGTTTAATACCTAATTTACCTACATTTTAAGGATTAAAGCACAGTACTAGATTACTAGATTGAGGATGTGCGTTGTGGTGCAGAGGATATCGGCTCGCAACGAGAAACCGGGGAGCCGAGTTCGAATTCCAGTTGAATCCATTGTATTCACTTACGCGCAAATAACCTATCGAAAGGTATTAATCCGTCTATTCCTTCCACTTATCGGTTAAATAGCAGGACAGATGGGTTCTATAGCCTTGGTCAACAACCAGTGTATCGCAAAAAGCATTGGCAAACTACTGCGGGATAATCTTCTGCCCAGTCAGTCATGTCTCTTTGGAGACATGATCGCCCAAGCGTGTATCACGTATAGCACTTAACTGACTGACTGACTAGATTACCGGCAAGGTGTGAACGTTTTACAGCTGAAATAACCAGATTTAAGTTATATAAAAATTCTTCTGCTGCGTTTCTCGCTTGTAAAACACTCTTCAGGTTTCTTGATTTTGCTTTGGTTTGGAACAAACATCTCCAGAATATCAATTAGCATAAATATTGACGCCGATAATCGTCAGGAGAATTAGGGAAGAAGCATAAGTACGTTGGTGTTTTACTTCTTTTGAGAATTCTACAAGATTTTTTGCATTTTTCAGTTTACATGTTTATTTAATTTCTTGTTAAAATACTGCAAAAGTTTAAGCTAAAAAATTTTCTTCTATTTATTAGTACAGTGTTACCCGGATATAAGAGAGTTGTCGGGACCGGAAAAGTTATCATATATCCTGATTTCTCTTATATCCGGGTTTGGTATATTTTATATACATTACCACATGTTCTAATGTGGGACCAGAGAAAACCTCTCTTATATCAGGGGCTCTTATATCCGGGTTATACTCTACTTTGAATCTATTTTTATTTTTATATTTTATTTAGGTTTCATATTGTTCTGATATAATGTCATATCAGTTCCACTGTCTTGATTTTATTTTTATAGCTTTTTGGTTAAAATTTTATTTGCTTCTACGTAAAAACCCGTCTTTAAAGCCATTATTATTTTCTTAGTTTCATTTTTTCTGTTGTCCTAGACTATCAAATTCATTATTTTTACAGTTTATTTCAGCCACGTTTTTAATGGACAAGTTTTTTTAATTGTTTGCGTTAATCGTGTCTTTTGAATTAATTTACGTTAGATGTTTACATTCCTTGCTGGTAAACCCAGTTTTGTCTTCCATTAATTGTTCCTTGGTACCGTTTTTAGGTTGTTGTTTTTTTTCATCAATCTTTTATTTTAATTTGTGTCTTAAATTTTCTAAATTCTCTTTTACCGGCACTCTGTGCTTCCATTTCCGTATGTCATAGTAATGTAATTACTCAGGGTGTTATTTTCCATGTATAGGCAAGGCTTCCAAGCTATGTCGGTATATCCGTTACCTCTATTTTTCTGAAGATAGTCTGGATATGCCTAGCATTGTGATTCGTCAAAATACGCTTCGCACTGCGTTCATAGATCGAATATATTCGCAAGTAGATGAAAATGGCGAATTCTAGAAAAACACTTGCAGGAACCTACCGTCCCTAAGAAGCGTGCACTCGTGCGAAAGGATGTTTGGCATTTATCCTGAGATGAATTCTCCTGATCTCTTGAATGCCTGTTAGCCCTCCAGTTCTTCTCTGACGTCCAGGCGTTGACTCGTAAGGTATTGTATCAGATATTAGTGAGGTGGGGCTGTTCAGGATTATCTGATTGACAAGCTCCGTTTAACAAGGCAGGACACTCGACCAATGTAGCTGTTTGCGCTTGGGTTAAAATGCTTCATTAATGAGGTATCAGTCGCCTGAGTGGTCGTGCGAAATGTTCACTAGGTCGGCAAAAACATATCTTCTGCAGGCTTTGGAAATATGCCCAACTACGTCCACTGTGGTGAGTCATTGGAGACTCTGCCACAGCCTTTGTTTCACTGCAAGGTAGTTTCGTTGTACTAGTCGATTGAAAACATCATGATTCGTATACAGCGCAGAAAGACATTTGTTCTTGGAGTGAATTATGTTTTCAGCAATGCTGTTAACTATGGGTTTTTTACTTCATAGGTTTAATGCGAGTCGTAATATGGAAAATGCAACAATAAGAATTTTATGGCGGTATGAAGATTATCTCTTTATAACTGCCCTTTTTTTTTAATTCAACATCAAGTTGATGACTCTCTCTATCCGAAATTTTCAAAAGGTGGGGGAGTCTTGTACATATCTGTCGAATGAAAGAGACCAATATTGACGGAGTGGCATTATGATATCGCTTAAAAAGGTGTTTAAATATTGGCAACTCAGCCAAAAATTCGTTAGCTTAGGTTTGTTTTGCTTTTAGTTTTTACGCCAAGTTAACTTAGCTAGGGCATGTATATGCATTGCCCCCATTTTTTAGTCCCATCTTCTATTAAATCAATGACTTATTCTTATTTACTTGATCATAAATGTTAATTCTCTGGTAGATGTGTGGCACTTTTAGTTTTTAAATTTGAATTTTATAATTTTTCGTAGTGCCTGCATGATTGTGTAATTGAGTGTATGGTTGACGGAAAAAATGATTTAATTTATTCAAGTCCCGTATCAATTTCGTCCAATCAACAGATATTTCTGTCACATTAATTTTTGTGTCCATTCTTTTTATTTATTTTATCACAAACACATTTTTGTTTATTTCTTTATAAATATTATGTATTATGTAGATATGTGGTGATACCGACCGAGCAAAAGCGGATGTTTGCACTCTTACGACCAAAAGCCAAATGACCACATGTCGTCGGTGCGAACCCCGGGTCGCGCAGATGTTCCAGTTGAAAATTAATTAAATATTAAATTCCAGTTCGCGAGCCTACGCGAATTTTATTTATCGGCTAATGGGAAGCTCAGAATCAGATACGGATGTGAATTCCCCAATGATCTGCTGCGATCCAAAAAGAAGATATAAAAACCTGATGCAGAAAGCATCGACAGACAGACAGACGGACCCAGACAGACAGAAAGACAGACAGACTCGAGAGAGACGAGTGTAATTAGTACCTTGACCGAAGTTAAGCGGCTTACTATGCTCGCCTCCCTTCACATCTCTTTTCCTTCGTCACTGTCTCAAAACTACTTACTGACCTAAGGAGCGGATACATCAAAGATATTTCTTACTCACAACGCTCCCACATTCCTAAGCATTAATTCTCTTTTCAGCATTTATTGCCATGAATATTTTAAGGTCCGTTTGACCCATATTCAAAGGATTACTTTAATTGTAAAAACCTTAATTGATATGTGTATATATAAAATTTTATTTTTCAACTCAATTTACTTTTCTTGATTTATAATCATTTTATGAATTATAGTGGGCTATCTACAACGAGACCCAATTCCGTTAATCTTCAACAATATAATACTACCCTTCAGAGAACGCCGTCCCCACTATAGATATTCATCGGTTTTTATTTTTAAATTTGTTAATTTATTTACCATTACCCAAAGACAATTTATATATATATATATATATATATATATATATATATATATATATATATATGGGATTAGCTAGAGCTTTATAGCATTTTTAAGTTATTATAGTGATTTTAGTAAGAATTTCATGTGCAAGAAATAGAAGTAAAAAGTGTATTAGTTATATTCTGACTACAGAATTGAGTAAGACTACTTCGTCTACAAGCGTCATTATATTTCGCGATTGTGTTAAATTCGTTCAATGCAATGAAGACATAACAGTTTTAATGTTAACTTCGATCACCAAAAATATCAATGCAATGCCAGTTGTTTTCTTTTGTCATATTACTTCCTGCTCTTTTATTGTACTCTTTACTTAATATTTTTTTATATTCCCGCACACTTAATAGCATATTCCTTTATTGTCTTATGTGGAAGGATTGTAAGAAAAGAAAGACTATTAATAAAAAAAAATATGTATAGTGTTATGAAAAACAAGAATAATATTCCATCTTGACAAAATACAACGGAGAATCGTTAATGTGATTTAAAGCAAGGACTGCTGCTAGAAATGTTTGTTCACTCTACCATCCTTCAGAATATATTTTACATATTTATAAGGCTTACGGCCATATCACGTTGAATACACCGGTTCTCGTTCGATCACCGAAGTTAAGCAACGTATAGCCTGGTCAGTACTTAGATTGGTGACCGCTTGGGAATACCAGGTGCTGTAAGCGTTTAGTGACGGATTTGCGTTGTGGTGCAGTGAATATCGGCTCGGAAAGAAAAATTGCTGTGCTGAGTTCGAATTCCAGTTGAATACCCTGCATTCCCTTAAGCACTGGTACCCGTCCCTTTACAGCAGTTATGGGTTAAATACCAGGGTAAGATTTGGGGATCATGCCCTTAAAAACAAATCCCAATGAATCTTGATACTCGAAAAGAAAAAAAAGTATTACTAGACACAAAACTTATAAAAAACAGCTATAAATTGATGAAAGAAAAAGTTATTACCAGCAAAAAATTACCAAGGTTGATATACCAGAAAAATCCAACCAACATATTTATCAGTCTAACATACGCCTATTCATTGAATATTTGCTGCCACATATTGACTGGTGGCACTTCTATGTTTACAGAGTTAGGATAAACTAAGAAGAAAAATCGGCTTCATGCACATTAAACCGCCGTAACCTAAGTTCTGTGTGGCTTCTCTATAAATACTTTCAAGATGAATGTTCTTATAAATTTCCTTTTATTCTGCTTAGTCATTCGGAATTTAAATGCAGTACAAAATTGGCATCAAGTTAAAGTAATTTTATAGTTGAAACGGTTGGATTTAATTGTACGTTCTATGGTAAGAATTTATTTTTTGACAGCGTTTATTTTTTTATCTTCTCACACTCAGATTTCTTGAGTATTGGTGACTTCATTCTTTAGCTTGGAGAGAATTGATTAAAAAAATGTTCTTATTGCTTTTCTTCTCAAGTTCCATCAATTTTATCCATAACTAATTGAAGTCCAAATATATATATATATATATATATATATATAACGATCTTTTGTAAATGGCTCACATTTGGACTTCATATATATGTATATATATATAAAAGATCCCTGAATAAGTATTGATGATTTTTCATGAAATGTAATATATTATTGATTAAAAACTAGTACTGAATATATTGGTCATCGCTAGCCGCTAGTTTTCTCAACTTTCTGGCAGCATTTGAATTACACGTCGGAAAAACGACACGTTTTTAAGGCTAATCATGAGCGGACACATCTTTTGGAATCTCCATCAAAATTAATGTGCTGCTCAGCCAGGCCATGTTCCATAAATTGAAACAAGTAATAATTCGATGAGAAAATATCTGTTTGTAGGACTTCCCTTTCAAACGTTTCCAAGTAGGTTTTCAAAATATAGATTAGCGTTGTCACGTTGCAAAATTAGTTTTTTGTGTATCTGCTCGTGTAGAGATCGTTTTTTTTCAATGCTTGGCTCAAAGAGACCGATTGCAGTCGATAACGATCTCCAGTGATAGTTTCGGTTGTTTTGAGCACATTATATTTAACTACACCAAGCTGATTCTACGAAATGGATCCATGGATATTCAGCTTTACTCTCGATGTTAATGTATCCAGCAGTTTTCTTACGCTTGCGACTAATGTAATGTATCAACTTTTATTTGCAAGTTAAGATACGATACAAAACATGTCCTTTTGATTCATTCCTAATGCTTTCAAACATTTTGAAACTTTTGTGGAATCAAATTGTGCCTGACATGAGTTTTCATGAAGTAATGCGTCTAATTCTTTGTCTTCAAACGTTTTTTTGTTACGGCAGTGCGTTCTTTATCTTCAATATCAAAATCATTATTTTGAAACATCTAAACTAATCTGTGCATATGTTTCCGACAGAGAATTTTCGCCGTAAGTCTCAAGAATTCTGTGTGCTTCAGTGGCAAAATTTTTTGGATAAAGTAGTACAGAAAAATTTCCACCAAATACATTTTCTTTAGCACAAAATTTGACATGTTTAATGCTTTGAAAAACAAAGTTTTTTACATTTCACCCAAATGATATACACTGAATTTCAAGCTTGTTTATAGTACATCTTGATAAATGACTTACAAGTTGAAATTACACGTGTTTCTGTGAAAACAGCAAGAACTTATTAAAGATTCTAGTTCATATATATATATATATATATATATATATATATATATATAGTATATCGAGGCAGCAAGTAATTTTCTAGACATATTCTATTAAATATAAGAGACAATGAATGTCTATTATGTTTAATCATGAGCCGTTCTAAACGTCGTATTTTTGCTTTAATTTCAGTTGAAAATAAAGACAAAAATTCTCCAACATTTGGATAATTATTTATTGGTTTTCTTCTAAGCTTTCGGCTTTCAAACATTTTGAAAGCCATCTTCAGAGAGGTAGTTTAAACTGAAATATTATAAAATCCACCATCACCGACGATTTTATTTTGTGTTGACATAAAACTCCGCTTGGCAACGGCAATAGTTACCAAAAATAATAAACACAATTCTTAAGTTTGCGATGCGGTTTTATGACGTCACACCGCGGGATAGCGCGAAATGACAACAAAACCATCTAGTCAAATGCAATGTAATATGTTATTTCCTGTTTTAAAGTTGATTTTATTGAGTGTTGGTTGTTTTGATTTGATGTACATGGCCTCCAATATCTGCAGGTTCCTCTTACCTCTCTGAAGATGGCTCATGTGAGCCGAAAGCTTAGAAGAAAACCAATAAATAATTATCCAAATGTTGGAGAATTTTTGTCTTTATTTTCAACTGAAATTAAAGCAAAAATACGACGTTTAGAACGGCTCATGATTAAACATAATAGACATTCATTGTCTCTTATATTTAATAGAATATGTCTAGAAAATATATATATATATATATATGTGTGTGTGTGTGTGTGTGTGTGGTTTAAATTAATTAAATTAATAGATATATATCCAAAGTACAAACTTTATTTTTAGAAAAAGTACTAAATAAAATACAATGTAGCTAATTTATTGATATATAGGTAATATTGTTATGATAATAACCATATATATATATATATATAGTCAGGAAGCAAAAATTGGATATTTTTTAGAAATCTATTGGTAATAATATATTTCGCAGCTGGCTTCGCCGCTCGCCACATCAAATTCATACAACAATAAATATTTCTAATTTATCCCGACAAAGTCAAGTGAAATATAAAGAAGAAAAATGAAAAAATATTTAAAAGAAGAGAAAAGGGAAAGAAAAGGTTAAGAGACGAATAAGAGGAAAGTGGGTTTAAATTAATGTATTAACTTAGCTTTGCGATGGAAATATTCCTCAGATACCATTACATGGCTTCCAACAAATTACAAACAAAATTAAAGCTTCATCTATACAATTTGCTATCATAGACTGTTAACCGACTATTTCTTACGACCTGTTGATTCATAGTTTAAACTATGCTAAAAACTTCATAAACATTTCAGATAATGAAATTGAAATCATTTTAGTATCTAGAAATTTCTTACTAGTGTATAATGAGCCAATTTGGACAAAAAATCTCAACAATAACTTTGACATTCCAATGGGAGCTTATGATTCAGGCCAAATCGCTGATCTGATAGACATATACGCATTATATACTGTTAGTAGAATTATTGATTCAAGTCAAGTATTTATTTAGCGAGATGATGGAATAATGTATATCTCTAACAGCAATGATCCTCTAACATCTAAAATTCAGAAAAGTAATAAAAGCCTTGAATTTCTAGATTTCAAAATCAAGAAATCATCTAATCTCAAAATTGTTAACTTTTTAGACAGCAGTTTTAACCTCTCCAACAAAATATGCAAACAATGCTATAAAGGAAGTCAATCTCCAATTTATATTAATGTCAGTTATAATCACCCTAAATCAATCATTAAACAAATCCCTAACACAGTAGATATCAGAATTAATAATTATCATCCAATAAAAATATTTAATGAGAACAAATCAATATACATTAAAGCATTCAGAAAGAGTAGAAAAGAAAGAATTAATATACCAGAAAAATTAAAGAAAAAACTACAAATGAAAATAAGAGCAAAAATAGAAAAAGAAAAATATGGTTCAACCCACTATTCTGTAATTTTTCGAATGTAAATATCAGTAAATAGTTTCTCCACTTATTAATATATATGCTGTTTCACTCTGCTCCCCTTTTCCTTATTATTAACCCTACCTCAATGCAAAGTCAATACTCATCTACTAACCACTGGACTGTAGCTCTCTCCCCACCCCCGTATAAACTTCCCTTTCTCTCCACCTATGTATCTGCTTTCTCAGCTTTCTATTGTTACTTTCTAACTAGTTTGTACTCCTCACTCTTTTCTAATTAATCTCTTTCCAATTATGTAGCCCCCTGCACATCAGTGGCGTTTCTGCCTTGCTAGGGGTGAAATGATTAAAAAAAAAAATTGTCTTTTTCTCAAATTATTCAACCGCCAGAAGTGAAGGTTATATTCTTAGTGTGTTGGTTAGCGTGTCAGGGAGTCGAGTTCTTATTACCCAGATTTGGTGATATTACCGTACAGGCAAAAGCCATTTGGAAAGGTATAAATAAATGAATTATACCAAGATATGGGTTAAATAATATGATTGTTAATCTAAGACACAGCGAATTGAATATTCATTCTCCAAAGATGGCTTAAAATTTAATTCCAAAATAATTCTCGGCTTTACAAGGTAAACCATAAGAAGTAATGGAATCTAGGTTACTGTTTTCCTCTGTTCGCTTGTATGTCCTGAGAATATGAAATTTTCCAGTGGTTCTCTTTTGTGTTATCTTACAGTAAATCAGGGTAAATAACCGCTTACCGAATGATCATCGAAATTAGGCAACGTTGAGACTGGAAATTACCAAGATGGGTGACTGCTTGAGAATACCAGGTGCTGTAAGGGTGCATGTACGTGTGCTGTAATAAATAATGGCTCGGGTTAATCAGTTAGCCGAGTTCCAATTCCAGTTGGGTTCAATATATTCACCTAAATGCAAAAACCCTTGTGAAAAATACGAATCCTCTTCTTCTACCCTCAGATATGGGTTAGTTAGTAAGACTTGTATGACTAAAATCTTTTATCTTGTAAAAGGCTGAAAAGCCGTAAAAGGAAAAACAAAAAAAACAAAAAAAAACAAAAAAAGAAAAAACACAAAACGGGCCAATCTATTCAATAATTAGATGTCCAAACCATTTCAAATATTTGTTTCTGATTTGAATAAAAGTGTTGTTTTTTTATTTTTTATTTTTCTTAAAACTCTGTTGCTGATATTTTCTGACCGTTGTATTCTCATCATTTTCTGTAGAAACACAACTAACAAATTTCCTTTTATTTCTCTCTGAAGAAATTATGTCTATAAACGCATGCCTGATTAATATATCAGTGGATATTATAATATAAATACATTCAATTTCCTACCTCTTTTTAGTTTTCTTGATATTTTTTAGGATTTGGAAAGTAACTTTCGCTATATAAATTCTGCATGAATATTACATAATTTTACCGCATTAAAGATTTATATAATGCACCTTATTCTTACCAATCTACGACATTTAAAAAGTTATTGGTACATTAACTAGAGATATGAATTCTATTGGTAACCATGGTAGTAACAATTCCCGCATTCCAAATCGTGATTCTTTGAGGAAACTTGCAAAGTATAATAAATTGAATTCAGTGATAATCCCATCTAACCTTGCTGTGATCTGTCGATTTAACCCTTTAGAAGTTTTCATTTCAAACGAGATGGAAACGACCTCCAATATTGCGTTTATTTTAACCTATTTAAACCTTTGCTGAGCTTATCTTATTTTATTTATTCACTTAACAATCAATTTTTAATCGATCCCCTCGGGAATCGGCAACATTTCTTACTATGGACAACGTTCAGAACAGATATATCGTCATGAGTGGACATTTCAAGGTTGCCATTTGATAGCTCTCTGCAGTAGCCAAGCTTTAGCTTTCGGAAACAGTTTTCTCAGACATTTATTACATTTTATTTGCATGAGAGCTTACAGATGGCACGCATGTCACCAAACCGGTTCAGAAATATCTAAACGGTACGTTGTATTCAAATTAATTTCAGAAATTTCTTAAATTTGGCTTCGGGGCTATTAAAAGTGCAGATTTTATCGATAGTGGAATTTACCAAAATTATATAACTTAACAGTCTGACGCTACAGAGTCAAAGACAGAATTGTACCAAATAACAAAAAGCAAAATCTTAAGAACTGCAAACAGAAGCATTAGCTAAAATGTATATCCCATATCAATCTGAGAAAACGGTAGTCCTACACGAGAATGCGCGATATGTCACCTTTCTTTCTACATATAGTGAGATATGTAGGTGAAAATTCTACTCCATCAGCTTCTTTTCTCACACATCCCTCCTGTGGAATTCACTTCTTTGCTTTCCCGACAGCTACAATCTCCAAGAATTTAAATGTAAAGTGAATAGTCATCTATTTCACTAACCTGCATCCTCTCTCTGAAGCTGATTTTCTCTGTCCACTCCACTATCATCAGCATTGTCATCCTTCTCTGATCCACTTCTTGACACCGGCGACCCAAACGAGCCTGAGTCGGGCGTATGTTTTGTAAAGTAGGGTGGCGACGGCGAATTGTCAAGCGTTGGTAAGATGGAGAATAGAACAGCAATTCAATATTTATTTCTGTTAAATACAAAAAAATACGGCACAAGGTCAAAAGGGCGATGAGGAATTATTGGTCTTCATCTGTCTTACATTAACCTAGCTAGCCTCATTCACTGACTCAAGCAGACAATACAATATCTCTTAGACCAAAACTTCACATTCTTACGTACCATTCTTGCTACAAACACTATGATACCTCAATACACACTGTGAAAATCTAACTAAACCCATATGTACAATCTGTCTGGGGTGGGGGAAACTTTTAAAATTGATAACCCCAATGACTTTTATACATTGAATGAAAATATATACAAAAACTAAACAAAATTGATGTTAGTAATAAACCCCCACTCACAATCTCTAATGGTGACAGATACATTAGTTAGCTGGGCGAAATTCTAGCGGGGCTCGCCGATATCAACACAGTTATACACACAAGCACGCACACACACAAACACAACAACAAATACGAAAATAAACACCCGAAGTGAAAAATGCCCCGCATCTACCAGGGAACTAGTATCTATAGTCACCCCTAAGGGAAATGGGTTGGGGAATTAAACCAAGAATAGAGAGGACAAAAACATAGAAAGTGGGGCCAATGACCATGCACGCCTTAGTTAAGTTTAACCACCGTTAAAAAATAAAAAGAAAAAACCTAGACTATCCTACTTTTTGGGCGGGTTTGAAAATGTTGAGTCCAGGATCCCCAATATCCGGATGCCTAACCGTCATCGAAATACCACTCTAGGTCAGCTCCTTTCACTCGATAGATTCGCGCAAGATTTATCCACCATTTGCAAAATTCTGATGGAGGGAGTCGTCGCCTTTCTGTCCTGATTTTGACTTTAAGCTGATGCTTAAAAAACAAAATTGGTTGGGAAGAGATAACTTCTCGTCCCCATAGAATTCCTTCTGTCGCGTCGTCCATATCACCACTCTCATAACACCTAGTAAGCATACGAACACATAATGCTCAGCCCTAGTCAACGACGGCACCACATTGCTACAAAGAGAAGCGACTTCCAGGACAAAGAACTTTCCACGCTGCATGCGAACCATGAAGTCTTCAAGCCATGTACACAACGGTGCTACGACACTGCAATGAAAGAAGGCGTGAGACAAAGTCTCGACCACCGACTCACCGCAGCGGAAGGATTTTGGCGAAACGAACAAACCAGATGCTTTAAGCTTTTTGCCAACTCAGACAGCTTTTTTCATCACCAACCAGGTGAGGGATGCCTCGTTATTAGTGAGGCATTTCAACCTGGGCGCCCAAGGACATATAGTGCTTGCCTCCTGCTTCGTCAAACCGAGGTTGTCAAACGGCCCCCATCACAAGCACCCAATATTATGCCCGAAGGGACAACGCCTAGACGCAAGACGCCGAGAAACTTGACCGGCCCGTCCGTCCAATGGAAAGGTCTGGGAAGAGAAACACCCTTCCACGCCCTCAACCACAAGCCAACAGACTTATCGCGGTTGATCTTGGCCCCTGTCACCATCTCATACCATCTGATTTCCATGCTGACTTCGTCAATCTTGGCTCTGCTCGACACAAGAACCGAAACGTCATCAGCATAGGCAGAATACCTAGCCGAGGTTTTAGCACCAGGTAATGCAATCCTGCGAAGGAACGGATTCGGAAAGGAAAGGCTGCAACACAAGAACGTAGAGCAAAGATCGGATAGCACTTCGTGGTAAACAGAATTGTGTCGCTTGTAGAAGGTAATATTTACTGTACTGAGCGCTCATTAGCTGAATGGTAGCCAGATCGTGTGCATAAAACGTGGTATGCTCGTTTTGAGAGGGGTCGTTGCTATTCTAACCGGACAGTCGTTATTATTCGAGCCGTGTCGCTGAGTAGCACCAGTCGTTGATTTGTCTCTACCGTTGATGCTGTGGTCCGTTGCTCAGACGAATTTGTCTGCAACTGTGGGTGCATTCGTTCGTATTGTCGGGTCCGTGTGTATACGTGTCGGTGTTCGTCGAGTCCGTCGGTAGGGGGAAGTGGTGCATTCGGTAAGCCTCCTGCCCGAGGAGGCTATATCGGAGGCATCGAAAAGACCTGATTCGCTGGTTCGCTCCACCTCGGCGTGGAGTGGAGGGAAGAAAGGGGATTGGCAGGTACCGAATTCTGAGAGGAGTGAATCGCCAACCCCCTTGAACGCTCGTAGAAGCCAGCCAATGGCGTCGAAAGTCCCTGGTTCACCGGTTCCTTCCACCTCGGCATTGAGTGGAGGGAACGTTGCGAAAAAGGATGGAACATACTATGAACAGACCACGGAAAGTTTCGAAAAGTTCATTAACGGCAATGAACTTTTATCAGTACCAGAGGGTCTCAAAGAAATTGAACCTAGAATTATATCCCTGCTGACAAGGGACGTCAAAACTCACAAATTCGTGTGTGTCAGCATAGAAGTAATAGAGGAAGCAATAAAAACCTTGAAGGTCAAGGCGAAAATGGTGGCTAGGCGCAGCCACTCAATGTGAGACGTCCTAATGGCAACAGTGGAGGAGGCTAAGTAGCTCGCCGGAGCGACCTTAACAACCAAAGCGCTCCAGCTCCAGACGGAGTACATGGGCACCCGCAAGACGAAGATTATGCTACACGGGAAGCCCATGGATATTTCCACGGATCACGTAGGAGCCTTTTTCGCAAGATTTGGGACCGATCAATATTTGTGGTCGTTTAAGTAGGCCTTTCTGATGGGTCTGTGGAACGTCGGATCACGTAGACAAAGCATGTCCGACAAAAGCTCCAAAGGCTTCAACAACCCCAGCAGCCCAGGAGACCAAGAATACCCAGTCTACACAGGTGTCCCAGCCTTCGCAAGTGTCCCAGACTTCTCAACAGCCACGGGAAGAAATAACCAAAGATGGAGACTGAGAAAAAGTCTCCAAAAAGAAAAACAAGGGGCAGAAGGAAAGATCCCCGACACCTCCATTACAGAAGTCTCCGATAAAGTTTCCGTCGAAGTCTACTTCGAAGCATTCTCCGTCACCAAAATCGGCACCAAAACAGGACGTCCCACGAGGAAAGCCTAAAAAGTACCTGGAAAGGCCAATGCAAGAGGAGGACGCAATGAAAGTGGATCCACCCAGGTCGGCTTCCCTGAAACGAAGCAGGAACAGTGAAGATGAGGATGACAACCCACAGATTCTCCGGAAAAGCAGGAACAGAGAGAGAGGAGAGATACCAAAATTGTCTTCTCTACCCACGTCACTAATAAGACGAGATCATGCAAAGAAGACGCAAAGCCTTCCGTCTTCCTCTCTGAAATGTTCCCAGTCCCCGGCCTTTAAATTGATCCCTTTGTCCCCTGAGCTATCAAGCAAAGCTGTGTGCTGTCTAATGACTTTGTCGTTTATTCAGCATATGGGAACCGGCGAGCCAGATGTTTGCCTTTGCTGGCCAAGCGTAACCCTGGACGCGAAGATGGACCTTGTCCATGTAGATGCCGAGGGCCGGTTGATCGTAGCCGTTATTGCAGTGAAAAGCAACTTGCTTCGTCTGATTGTGGTTCTAGTAGGAACAGTGGTGATCGTAGCCTGGTTGATCCGAGTGGGAGAATATGGACGTGAACTCTTAGTTGGCTATCTATCCGGATATCTAGTTACCTGGATAGAATATTAGTGAGAGAAGCCGGCATAGATTTCTTAGAATGTCGTACGTTCCACTGGTTAGGCTACACGGACCACAAACTTGTTTGTGCCCGTGTAGCGTTAGACATTAGGCTTAGAATGGCTGGCTACTGGAAGTTCAATCAGTCCTTACTGGACAGGCGGAACTTTCTGCACCAGCTAATTAACGTAGTGCAGCGGGTGTTAACTGGGGTAGACATTGGGAATAATTGGTGGGAGAATCTCAAGAATAGGATTAGGACTTTCACCTCTGAATACAGATAACGGATCAAACTAGATAAGGCTGCCAAGGTGAAGACACTTAGAGCTAATTATCCCGGGCGGAGGCTGGTTGGGATCCCCTAGATATAGCTTTAGCAAAGGACGTCTTTGAGCTTTCGACTAGCGAGCGTTACATGGGTCAGGTAATTAGACATAAGTTAAACTAGATGTCTTCCGAAGCTGTTAAAATGGGCGCAAAACTACGCAAGGAAGAAATTCGCCGAGGCGCTGATCGCTACATTCGAGAGGTACGAGACCTAGCGGGACGTACTCTTTGGTCGACTGACGACATGTGCGAGGTGATTCAGCGGTATTTCGAACGCCGGTTTATCAAGGAGTCTGGTCTCCGTGAAGATGAGTTTCGCAGCTATTTGCCTGACTTCCTCCCCGGCTTTTGCCAGTTGATGCAGCTAGCTGCGAGTGAGAGATTACGGAGGAAGAAGTCTACGTGTCTTTGAAGAAGGAAGGTCGGCAGTCGCAGGTCGCCAAGTTTGGATGGTTTTTCCCTATGAATTGTACTTGAGTCTGTTTACATTTTTGTCTCGATCTTGACTGCCGTGTTCAACAAGTCGTTCCGGCAGGCGTCCATTCCAAACTGCTTCACCAGGGTTTTGGTCACGCTGTTGAAAAAATGCAAAAATATTGGGAGGGAACAAAATGGTTACAGGCTCATAACTCTGCTAAACACAGAGTTAAAGATTTTTGCCCAGATTCTGGCGAATCGTTTGAAGCTAGTTACCGAGTCTCTGTTGGAAGCCGATCAGACTTGTGCTGTGAAGGGACGAACAATTCAGAGCAACTTGCATTTGATCCACACGATCCTAGAGGGTATAAAAGACGACGATGAAGCTGCGCTGATGAATTTAGATCAGTCCAAGGCATTTGATAGGGTTGACCATGGCTAACTGGCTGTTGTCCTGCAGGCCGCTGGATTCGCAGCTGTCTTCTGCCGTTGGATTAATCTCCTGTATCGCTCCACCACGACTGTGGTACAGGTAAACGGAAAGCTGTCAAGCGCTTTTGCACTGTCTAGGTCGTTTCGACAGGGTTGTCCACTGTCGTCCTTAATTTATGCTTTGGCGTTGGAGTCCCTCCTTCGTCGGCTAAGGGACAGGACGTGCAGTCCGGCCCTACGTGGAATCGCTGTCCCTGGTGTGTCTCGAGCCAGGTTATCTGCGTACGCCGAAAACGTATCCGCTTTCGTGTCCTCATATTGAAGTCGTGCAGAAGGGGCGCTTGAACGGTATGAACAGGTCACAGGGGCCAAGATTAACCGCGACAAATCTTGCGGTTAGGTACCTTGAAGGTTGCTACCCTCCCGGTGCCCTTCGACTGAACGGACGGTCCTGTCCGCATTCTTAGAGTGTGGTTTGGACCCGACCTTCAGTTGGAGAAGAATTGGTCTAAAGTACAGGCAAAGGTCGGCGCGTCGGTCGAGATTTGGCGTCGAAGGAATTTGTCCTTGAAGAGTTTGGCTGAGGTGTGTGCCACATACATCTTTCCAATAATCTTTTACCGGCTGTGTGTACTTCCTCTTTGTGATGAGCGTGAGAAGGCGTTCGAGCATTTGCTATTTTCCCTTCAGTGGAGAGGACGCAAACATCACGTCGAAAATCGTGCCTGTTACCAACGTCCGTGTCATGGTGGTCTCAAAATGCCGCACTTGGCGAGTCACAAGCTCGCTTCAAGGGTGGTTTTTCTCAGGCATGTTTTATTGGAAGACTCATTGCTAACGAGGATATTGAGGGACATGTTTCCTAGACTTATAATCACTCCCCCGATCTCGAGACCGTGCCGCAAGCCTCGGAGTGGGGGATCGTTTTTTTTGCTTGAATGTAGGACAGTCTTGAGGGCTATTCCAAGGTCTAGTGATCTTTTTCAGTCTAGGAGGCACTTCTATCGATGATTAGTGAAGGGCGTCGTTAAGGATCCGCTAAGCGAATCGCTCGACATGTGGAGGATGAGTATCGCTCTTAATGGTCTTGATCGCCAGGTTTAGATTATCTCAGCAACTCTGAGTTTTATCTGACTTGGTGATTAGCGTGGAATCGGTTGTCTCTCAACGACATGCGTTTCATAATGGGATTGTCGCATTTGCTAGATTGTGAACGTTGCAACCTTGGTTTAAAGGAGAGGTCTTCGCACGCTTTTACCATTGTTCGCGGGTTCGCCCGTTATGGAATCGTGTCGGCGAGTTAACCGAGTGTGAGCAGGTGTTCATTGATCGTGCATACGCCTACGACAATGTGTCGCCCCCGTTTTCTGGATTGAAGCGAATGGTGTTTCTGTCGCTACTGGCCACGGCTCGAATAGTGATCCGGACGACGCGACTGGAGGAAGTCTTGCGGGGTGGCCGTTTTCACATCAAAATCTGATCCGTTATTTTGAGCACGAGATCAACATGAAGATTCGAACTGATTGAAAACGGTTGACCTCGACAGATTTTAGCAAAAGATGGATAAATGTGGCGAGCCTGCTTCCCGTAACCGGGGCTAGCTTTGATATTCTCTTTTACATCTACTAACCAAATCGGGGTGGATTCATTTGGAACCTTCCCTTGGTTAAGGTAAGTCCCATTTTGTGTATCTAGTTAATGTGAATGAGGGTGGTTCCTGGCCAGTTCCCGGCACTGTCTCTTTTGTTATGAGCCAGTTCGAGATTCCCGTTCGATCTCGTCTGGTTCAGTATTATATTTTCCCTGACCAGATTATTTTTGCCACTCCACTCCCTGTAGAAAGAGAGTCTCTTGATTTTTTCCTATAGGCGGAATACAGCGGCCTCTTTGTTTTGAAAGAGGGTTGGGTCCAGCTAACATCATATCTTTAGTTTGTATTTTGAGTTGAAAAAATTTTGTTTTGAGGAATTGTTGTCATACCCTCTCCCTCATGCCATTTCATGTCAAATTTTTATGTATATTTTTTATATTTATTGTATATTGTAATATTCTTATGTTCATTTTGGGTGTTTTAGGTCCCCAGAATGGTCTGTAGTATTTTGCTGCATGAAGAATTGAACCTTGATGGATAAGTTCTTGTGGTGATTGAGAAAAATTGTAACGTATGTTTGGGTCGTAAATCGCATTAGCTAGGTATAAGATAGTTAGTGTGGACCATCTTGAGCTTTTTCCTCTCCCCAAGTCGGCCCTGTGCCACAAGCAAATGTATTGGGCTAAATAAACGTTGTTATTCGAGCCTTCGTTTGCGTGAGAATAGCGTTTCGGAGATCAAGACAAGACATGTGAATTTGTCCCTTTTTCATTACTGTGGTTGTTTACCAACACAATTTTTTCCCTCTTTTTGCAACCAGCCGAGGAAAGTCACTGCTACACCCCTGTCAATCTCATAACTTTCCTCCTATGTAACCCCCTGCGAACAGTGGCAGTAAAATGCCTTGCTTGGGGCGATATGATTATAAAAAACGGTTATCATAATCTGTACAGATTGAAAAAAGAATAATGTATTTGAGGCGTTAAAATAAACTATTTGTTACCTTAGCTAACAAAAAATTGAAAGAAACCTTTTATAGCAACTGTCAACTTGACGTCATCAAACCTACCAGACCGACTATCAAGGCCACAGCAAATAGTCATCTCATCGGTATAGATATCTTGTAGACAACGGATGACTTCACAAAATCATTGACGACAATTAAAAACAATGAAGGATAGAACATTGGAAAACGCTAGTAATAATATAAAAAGACTTAAAATAGTAACCGTTCAAGATATCATTTATTTTGCGATTTGATAAGAAAACCGTGTCTCTGTAAAAGGTATGTCTGATTAATATATCAGAAAATAATTACATATTTGACCGCTATCAATTATAACCCAATAACCCAAGAGAGGACCAAGGTTGAATAATGAAAAAATGCGTCTCCAAATCTAAACTTATTTATTTAACGGAACTTTGTCTCGGTGTGTGTGTGTGTGTGTGTGTGTGTGTGTGTGTGTGTGTGTGTGTGTGTGTGTGTGTGTGTATGTGTGTGTGTGTGTGTGTCCGTTACCTATAGACTCAGAAACGGCTGAACCGAGTTTCTTGAAAATTTACACAGATGTACTATAAGCGTCTGCGAGTGTTCTTAGCGAGGTTTTGTGTCAAGGTACCCCCGATAAATATCGAAGATCGATAAACGAAAACATCGGGTTATAGAAGGAGTGGTCCGATTTTAATCAAATTTGATACACTCATAGACAAAGACATAAGAAACGATATTCAGAAGTTTCAAAGTTGCAGTTCTTACAGTAGTGCAGAAAATCGATAATATATATACATAAGGCAGCATGTTTGCGTGTGTGTCTGTTTATCTGCCTATGTGTCTGTATTTTTTCAGCCCTTTTATTTTAGTTTTTGCTTCAGGTTTGAATCTAAGTAGATATAATTGTAGTTCTTAGTCTCAGCCATGATACCATTTACTCGGAGGACTTATTTAGCCTTCAAAATTTAGTTTACGACGAAAAAAACTTATTTGGTACCGATACCAGGAAATCAAAATTTGGCTTTCCTCCATTCATTTTTCTTTCAGTCTACGGTTTCGCTTTAACTGCATCTATTTTAACTAGAAACAACTATTGATTTTAGTCTTTCCAAAAAAATCTGAGCTCCAGGACAAAATGGAGTAGTTTTAAAGCTTTCATTACACCCGAGCAACGGCGGGCTATACTGCTAGTATTGTATAATTTTCTTCCATCTAATATGCCGTTTATCATGCATTTCAGCATTTTAAATAGAAAATATTTCAAAAACTGGATTTTTGTTTATCATGAGCTGTCAGATAATCAAGAAAACCCAGTGTGTAATTTTCATCGCATTGATACAGCGATGAAAATGAGAGTGGCTATTAGAAAATGTCAACTCATTGCTAAACTAGAACACAATCCACAGAATTCCATGCTTTGTGATGGGTGAATTCAAAACTTATCGTCGATTACCAGCTACTGGAAAATGAAATGATCAGGATTGCAAATTTTTATTGGCAGCATTTTGATTGTGCAAACGTAGCAAAACTTTAGTTTTAATTAACAAAACATTTGTTATTTTCCAGCATGACAATAAAAGTACACGTTATTTAAAATAGATGCAAAAATAAATCCGGTCATTGGGATACGCAATTAACAATTTCACTTTATTTAGTTTCAACAGATTTTCATTTATTTGAATTACAAGAATATTTATTAAGTAACTGAATATTCAAAAAAAGTCTCTAAAACTTTTCGAGGTTAAAAGTGAAGAAAAAATGCACCTTTCTTATTACGACACTGTTATCGAGGATATTTAAATTGACTCTTTCTAATTCAAACAAAAGTGTCCCTTTTCTTTACATTTTCCTTACAAAATGTGTGGCGCATATTTACTGTCGAATCTATTGTCAGCATCGCCTGTACTTAGTGTCTTTAAAGTCTGGAAACACAAGCAAAAATGTATATTTTCAAATTAAATTTTCAGCAATATATTAGTGAATTAAAATTGTTACAACTAACATCTTCAATAAGGTTTTTTCGATCTTTATTGATGCAAAGGTTGATAGGCTTCATTTGAACATTGTCGCCAATTTTAACACATTTACTCTATGCATTCAGGATTTGCGTTGTCGTGCAGTGGATATCGGCTCGGAACGAAAGAATCGGGGAGCCGAGTTCAAATTCCAGTTGAATTCATTGCATTCACTTACGCGCAAGGTATTAATCCGACTCTTCCTTCCAGTTATGGGTTAAATAACAGAACAGAATGGGTTCTGTAGCCTTGGCTGGCAACCAATCTACCGCAGAAAGCAATGGCAACCTACTGCGGGATAATCTTCTGCCCAGTCAGTCATGTCTCTTTCGAGACATGATCGCCCAAGCGTGTTTCACGTATGGCACTTAACTCACTGACTGACTCTATGCATTCAATCAATTGTGTTGTATCTGTAAGTTTCATTGAGTACACCTTCTTTAGCGAATTCCAGAAAAGAAAATCAGTTCTTTTTTTATTTCGACGATACCATGTTCAATCTGTACAAGTAAATACATATAGTTAACGAGATTCTCTATGTATCAAGATTTTTTGGACAACAAATACAACTACATTTCAAGTTTTCTTTGCAGTTTAAATTTCGATAATATTTAAGTACAATTTGCTTAAACTTTTTATATTCTTTCTGGTAAAACGTAATTACTTTACGAACGCATTAAGAGATAGTTAAGTCGTGCATACTAATTTTAAATAGTTCATTATTAATGAAACTTGGTACTATTTGAAAGACATATATTTTGATTATTGCTTGTTTTTAGTATGACGAAAGACAGAACGTAAAACCTACAAGATATGTCATGTATCTGTTTATACTCAAGATTTTCATACTTATGCTAGAATGTGTAGTTACATTTTTTCTATCTCTCATGTCGGAAACATGAAGTAGATTTAAAAAAGACGTAAAATGAAAAAAAATCAAATTCAATTTGTGTATTATTAGATTTACATTTGGTACGTAACGTGAAATTAATTCCAAGAAATGCTTTTTTATTCCTTCTGGTTTTATGCAAAGTAAAATTATTACAAGTCAAATAAGAGACTCGTGAAAATACTGATCTAATTTGCTGCTCGCTCCTCACTTGTAGTTTATTATTATTATTATTATTATTATTATTATTATTATTATTATTGACTTCATTTAAATATGACTGAAATTTCAGTGAACAGCCCACTTGTCAATCAGAAGTAAAAAAAATACACTCTCTCGCGAAATTTTTTGAGAATTAATTCCCAATTTTAACTGTGTTTCTTGTCAGTTCTTTTTTTCAACAATCACCTCAGATGTGTAATACACGACAACTAAATATATAAGATGAAATCTTCAAGTATAATCAAATTTTTTAAAAATACGTGATGTCGAGACGCTCAAAAATGTATCGTGTTAAGTATCTATTATCACACAGTCTATTATAATAAATATTTTTCTTTTATTTATTTAGCACTTAATTTTACACTTTTAAAATATCCAGATGACTAACTCTCGATGGAATCTATTAGCAGATTTCTATGGCAATTGCATTTGTTTGTTTCAGTGTTTGTTCTGATGTCTTTGGTACGTCAGATACTTTTGGGTTTGTCTCTTGTGTTGACCAAACAACTAATAGTAAAACATATCGTGCATAGAAAGATTGGAACCGTGGACATTTTATAGGTTTGATAATATACTCTGTGCGTTGTGGTGCAGGGGATATCGACCCGGAAAGGCAAATCGGGGAGACGAGTTCAAATTCCAGTTGAATTCCTTGCATTTACTTACGCACAAATAACATTGAGAAAGATATCAATCCGCCTCTTCTTTTATGGGTTAAATAATAGGATATATTGGGTTCTATAGCTTTGGCTGGCAACCAGTCTAACGCAGAACATGGCAACCTACTGCGGGATAATCTTCTGCCCAGTCAGTCATGTCTCTTTCGAGACATGATCGCACAAAGCGTGTAGTATGGCACTTAACTAATTGAATATACTGTGACTATGAGGAATACTGAGTCTATCTTCAATACTGAAACCATCATTATTACTGCAGCCATCATGAGAAGATATAAAATGGGATCTTGTTGTATATAACAAATAACTTAGGAAAATTTATAAATAATGTAAATAATATCTAAAGATAGATATTAGAGAAATGTCATGATATTTTTCTTTGCAATTTTCACCCTTTAAAAGACACAAGAAACACTCGCGGTAGAAGGTTGTAGTGTTAGAAGCAAACATTTTGTGTAGAAGATAACGTGTAAATGTAGACTTGAACATGTTAACATTGTAATGACAATTTTTCTTCATATTTAACGATTCTTGTATGGATTGAATTTTAGCCCCAAAAGGCAAGGAATATATACCGTCATCCAAATACAGACCTCTTTCGATACATCACAGCTCATCAGTTCGGTTCGACATTCGATGATTTCCAGCCGGGATTGAAAAACGACCGTTCTGATTTCAGTTGGAAATTCTACCTCTAAGCTAATAGGCGCTCGATGGAGGAAGGCGCGTTTTAGCGTGTTATATACACAGTGTAAACAGCGCAAGCAGCCAAGAGTTTTCAATTCATTGCTAGGGAACGATGCATAAACAGGGTAGAGAAGCTACTGTTTTTTAAAATCTACCATTTGTCTAGAGTGCTCAATCGACGCGCGAGAAACGCAGATCAAAAGCGATCGTGACTGTTAGTTTTATTCTTGAACGTAATCTTATGGCCTGTATATAGTGTTCAAGCATAAAACTCTCTTGCGGCTCAGTGTTTGACCACCCTTTCCACCTTTATACTTACATATTTTCTATCTATGTTATTGGGTCGTATAATCCATAAATATAACATATCATAGAACCATATATATATATATATATATGTGTGTATGTGCGTGCGTGTGTACATGACTGACCACACGTATCCGCAGATCACTGTCTACAGGGGTGGCGATCTAATCCCTACTGCACTCACTTGATCCGGCACACTTGTGTTTTTTCAGCCCTCACAGACCCCAACTGTAGTTTATGATGCACTCCGCTGAGCGTACCTTAGTTACAGTTTCAGGGTGAGAGGTATTTTCCGGTTTGAACAACAATCTGAACAAGGCCAGAGGACCGTAACGGCCTGTCCTGATGATTTATGACTTCGATCTAGAACAACCATCGACGTCTCCTCAAAAAGACTCGTCTACACAATTTCACTCATAAGGCTTGGGTCAAACCATGATATGGTTTTTAGGCACTTTCTAAAGGTACCGAACGCTGAGATCGTCTCCTCCAAACCGATAACATCAAGAAGCCTCGTTTGTAATAAATGAACCATATCTTCAACGGATACGAGCTTCATTGTAAGAAAGCGAACGTTCTAACAATTCGGCTTCGTGCCTCTCTCTTTCTCTCTCCCATATATATATATATATATATATATATATATATATATATATATATATACTCGCAGACAGATCTGTTTTGCTGTATCACAGCTCATCGGTACGGTTAGACAGCCGGTTGCTTTTTACCCAGGATTGAAATCTGATGGAATTGGCGTCAGTCGGCGATTCTACCTCTGAGATACAGGTGCTCGGTAGAAGGAGGCAGACCTTTTAGCGAGTATATTATCATTATACACGTCCAATAGCTGAAAGTGTTCTAATTCATTGCTGAATGAACGATGCATAGATGCTAGAGTAGCTAATGTTTTTCAAAGTCTCCCATTCTTCCAGAGTGCTCAATCAGCGTGTGAGAGCGTAAATAGTCATATATGAAGATATATAGGTTTAAGGTGTGCTAAATCAATAGGATAATATGCTCAATATCCGAGATAGAGCATATGTAAATATAGAAGTGAACATTGATGTCAACTCTCAATGGCGGCATATTTGTTTCTCAGACACATTTTGCAAACACACATTTTTGTTAAATTCCAACTTTTCTCTTTTTTTTTTATTGTGCACAAAGAAAAAGACAAAAGAGAAAAGTTGGAATTTAAAAAATGTTTAATTTCAATGTGTGTTTGCAAAATGTGTCTAAGAAACAAATATGTACTGTAATTTTATGGTGCCTAAACTAAGATTAAAACAAATTGGAAAGGGTTTCATTTTTTCTTTTCAATTGAATGAAAAAGCAATTTTTTTCTTTTGTATTTCATAGACTAAACCATAATAATGTAATTATGCATTTTCAATGTTAACCTAATACTTTAAAGTTTATTTTTAATTGTAAATGAATGTACAAAACACATGTTATAAAATTATTTTTACCCTTAGTTATCAAATTAAGGGAGATACCTACATTCACAATGGCAAAAATCAAGAGGAAAGTTGGAATTTAAAAAAGATATGTTTAATTTCATTTTGTGTTTGAAGAATGTTTTTAAGAAACAAATATATACTACAATTTTATGGTACCTAGCTAAGATTAAAACAAATTGGAAAAGGTTTCATTTTTTTTATTTTCATTTGAATGAAAAAGACATTTGTTTTCTATTTTATTTCATAACCTAATCCTACTATGCATTTTTATTGATTAACTCCTACTTTCATGTTCTTTTTTACATTGTAAATGATTGTACAAAACACATGTTATAAAATTATTTTACCCTTACTTATCAAATTAAGGGAGATACCTACATACCTGTACCTGGAAAAGCATCTAAACAGTAAGGAGGATTGGAAAGAGCCAATTAAGAAAACACCACGGCGCTTTTCAGGGCCACAAAATATTCCCGAAATTCCTTTCTGTTCAAGATATTGCATAAATACAGTATGACATGTACAAAAAATATAGATACTTATTTATAATATCTACAGTTATGTAAAAATTACATTAGATATTTTTACCTAGTTATCTTACTAATTAATATGAATAAGGTATAATAAAAATATTAATAATTAGCATAATATTTCATTGGAGGTACCTATATATATATATATATATATATATATATATAACATAGCGATGATTCATGTATACTGTCTTAGGAAAATCTACTAAAAAGTTGTAAGTTTAAAAATGTATTTCTTTGACAGTATTTATTTATTTATATTATTATATTTGATATTTCAGGCCGTTCTCAGCCTTTCATCAGAAACAAATGATTTTAAAATTTAAATTAGAATCGTTTTCGCGATGAGCGTTCGTCCGAGAGATTGTTTACATCACGTGACGCGGAAAGCGACAGATTTTTTAATATCTGTAAACGTAAACCTATCTTTAATAATACTTATAAATGTTGTTTTAAAGAAAATATTTTAAGTGTATCTAAAAAATATTTAACTATTGAAATATTTGTAAAGATTCAAAACACTTAATTCCCTATTTAACCCCAGCCTGTAAGTATTCGACAACGTCATTTACTCAGTGAAACATTTAATTAACATTAAATTACGTCATTTAGCATCTCCTGTAATTTACCTAGATTTTCATTAATGATATTTTAGGAGCATATCTGTTAAACTTAAAAATTTTGCAAAACTTACATTTTTACTTTTGGTCATAGATCAGTTAAATGCCATATGTGATACACGCTTTGGGCGATCATCTCTCCAAAGAGACATGACTAACTGGGCAGAAAATTATCCCGAAGTAGGTTGTCATTGATTTCTGTGGTAGACTGGCTGCCGACCAAGGCTATAGAACCAAATCTGTCCTATTATTTAACCCATAACTGAATGGAAGAGACGGAATTAATACCTTTCCCAAGAGTATATGTGCGTAAGTGAATGCAAGGAATTCAAGTGGAATCCGAACTCGGCTTCCAGATTTTTCGTTCCGAGTCGATATCCACAGCACCACAACGATACTTGTTGTAAAATAAAGTTTGTTTTGATAAACTCCATCAGAGGGCTAAATACGTCGGCTAAGATAAGTGTTCCCTTTTTTCCACATTTATTTACGTATGTAACTGAAGGAATTGTATGTATCAGTTTTTCATTATTACTCCCTTTCTGGCGAAAATGAATAAAGCATATTTACGCATTTGAAATAAATTAAATGTCGATTTCTTATAATAGTCCTGTCATGATTTGTGGTCAGACATCTTTAATTTATTAGAAGCTACAGTTTCTCAGGATAATCGAAAAACACTTTACGCGAACAAATCGACATATGTTATTGCATACCAATGTAAGAAAAAAATCTACTTCTGATAAAATATAAATACGACAGCCAAAACTATCGATCAACAGAAATAATTTACCTATAATTTATGGTTTCAGTATACAGAACCGTGACAAATTTTACAAGAATATTTCTTATTTTTAATTTCTCAATATTTTTTGTTTCTTTTCATATTATCATTGGTTTTATTATCACACCATCTAGTTCGTTGCATTCTATGTCCATTAAGATAATCAACGTGAAAGTGAAAAGAGAAAAATACACTCCGAATTGCATTCGTATTAAATTACTGGAACTGAATGTGAATGGATTTCGCCTCTTTAATCACAGAAAATTGAAAGCACAGTGAACCTAATCTACATTCGCTTATCAAAAAACTTCTATATCAAATTTGTTACAGTTTTTATGTTTAGAATTTTAAATACCTAAAAAATGTTTAAATCACACAAGTGACACTGGAATTCCAACGTGCATTGGGATAGAGAAGAATGTCTTCCCACAGATAAGAAAATATTCAAAGAAACAGAAATAGTCGAAACAAAGAAAAATAGTTGATGATCACTCCTTAGAGTACTGAACATCATTTTCCGTACACAGCGGTGAATGCTGGATAAATTTTTCACAGAAAATGAGAAAATCTTGAAGCCAGATTCTTAAAAACATGTAAATGATGCAGTATTTATAACAGAGAAAAAATACAATAATTTTTACTAAATGTAGTAAAGAAGATCGAGAAAAAAATAACTAATCATAAAACATATTCTCTGTAAATCTCTTTAATGAATTATATTTATTATTAAACTTGACGTGATTATTATTATTTTTTTTTTTTTGCTGTATTTTAACGACACCGCACAGTGGGTCCCATTCAGAGGAAAATCAAAAGTCGGTTACGGATCGTCTCTCTCGGAAATATATCCCTCTTATTTTATGGACACGGTCGTCGATGTTGACGCCCATTGGAAAAGAATACTTTTAATTTTATTATGGAAGAATATAGCAGTAATATAATTCTGTTTTATTAACTGTTCAACAAATGAAAATCTTTGAATCTTACCGAATTATTTTGTTGTGTTAGAAGTAAGAGCAAAAGATGAAAACATGCATTTATGATTATATATAGGAAAGATAACGGTTAACACAAGATCTGGAGAGGTTAGGTTTGTAGTGATACAAAAAGCATTTCAATCTACAAATTTATGGTTCTTTGAAATCAGCGTTCTGGTAAGAAATCACTTTTTATTAATGAGTTACGGGTTTGAGTTTTGTTTAACCCTCTAGGGCCATTCGTATCATATTTGATACTGTATGAAAACAAGCCTTGAAAGAAATGTTTTCCTGAAAAATTTTTTAAGAGAAATATTTTATAAATTTCAAATGAAAGCAGTACTGACTGCTCAGTCAATGAATACCAAATGTTTCCTTATAGGGAAATACTGTATCAAATATGATACGAATGGCCCTAGAGGGTTAATGGTATATCAACCTCTGTGGGTATTTAATGCCAAAAAGGTGGGTTTTTAAGGTTGTTTTTTAAGGTTCGGTTATAGTGAGAAGGTTAATTTAGTCAGATTATAATGAAAATATTTTTATTGTTATTCATTTTTACTTTAGAAAACTGAAAATGTCTTCTAGTTCTGTATTCAGAAATGTTTTGCTAAGAATTTTTTCTTCAGGAATTTTATTATTTCCATAAAAGTCTATTTCTGTGTATATATTTCTATAAAAGTATATTTTTATACTTTTATACTGTTTTGACCCCAGTTTGTGGGTTAACTATTTCCCCATAGCTGGGACCCTAACAGGTGTCACCACTCTGGGTCAGGGTGGACCTGGGAACAACAGCAATTGAGAGGTGGTTCCATGCTTCTCAAAAGCTCCCAATCAGAGGACTTGCTGCCGGATGCAGTTTAAATTCATGCCCAGGACTCAATGAGTTACGAAGATAATAGGTAGGGTTATTGCGATTAAACGTATGGCAAAGACTAACTGCGACGATCAGAGCAGATGGAACTAAAGAATTTAGCACATCAGAAAATATCTGATAGAAATAACAATAGAATGGCGACAGATTTGCGATGTTTCGTCTGTGGAAGAATGGATGAAAAATAATTTATCAACCAAAAGGCCGCGTAGATACTTTTGAGCTCTACAAAAGCTTGAAATAAAACAGCGGATAATTTCAGTGTAGGTATGTTTCTTTTTTTCTTTCTTTTTCTTAAGCACTTTTCATATTTAAACCCACATTTACACCAAAATGTTGTCATCGTTTAACTTTCAAGAATTATAATATATGTATTGACCGGACGACATTATTCTTTTTACTCGAAAATCTAGTCTTGAAATATCAGTTTTTTAGAATAATACTAAAAAATAATTGTGATTTCAATATTACCTAAAAACAAAATTATAATTACTGTATATGACCATTCAAACTAAAGCATATTATGATTATGGTAGATAATTATTTAATAAAAAATGTTGATTATTGAATGTTATTCAACCTAAAAACACATTATGATTGCTGAATGTAATTATGTAAACTAAAGCACGTTGGTTATTGAAAGTAATTATTTAACCTAAAAGCACACATTATAATGACAATGTAACTATTTAGCTTACAGTTATAACTTAAGGTTATTGAAGGGAATGGTGTACCCTAAAAATTAATTATGATTAGGGAATAAATATATTTCAATTAAAACATGTTGACTATTGAATGTTTACTCTAAAAAATACATTATGATTGCAGAATTAGTTGATCACCGTAGTAGGCAAACATACTCGGTAACGAACTAACAGATTCCTAATAATGTTACAATAAAAAGGAAGTTCATATATCTTATAAAATACTTTTTAATGTAGATTTTTTTCAATATTAGAGAACATGGATAGTAATATAACACGAGATGTTGGCGCAATATTTGCTCAGAGAGAATAGTATGTAAATGTATAATTCTTCCATACAAAACTAAAGAAACAAATTGTAAATACTCCCTTTGGTTTCTAAACTAATACAAAACAACACATGGTCTCAAAACTACAGACAACACAAGTTTTCAGTTTCGTCATGGCCTAAAAAAAAAAAACTTGATATATTTGCACGCTATTTAAAATGATCGCTTTATTTAAATCTAAAAATGTCCCCAATGTTTAAGGCAATAATTAGATTTTCGGAAGATTTTCATCATCGAAAAGAACCAATCTTATTTACCGATCCCAAGTTGGCACTAATCGTATTTCGGCAAAGCATTAGATTTTCAATTCCGAAAGCTCAAAGAAAAAGTCGATAAGAAATACTGAGTAAAGAATGATTTTCATTATAACAAATATATATATATATATATATATATATATATATATATATATATATATTAAATTATGGTATTTTTTGTATGTTTTGACAACGATTTCTTCTGACTAAATCTCCGGCCGGCAAATTAAATTGTAAAATTTGGAACGCATATAGATTCGAAAACCGCTTAATATCACGTTTCCGTTGAGCAAATTTGTCATATTATTGATAACAAACATGTTTACAAATTAGATGTAATTGTATTCCGTGATATTTTTTGAATGAATCGTTTTTGGAAGGTTACTATTATTATTATTATTATTATTATTATTAGTGTTTTAGGGAATATTCCACGCGTTTCTAATTGTTATTATGGAAATAAATTTTCTATCAATTCAGCTTTTCTGCGATACGTCATACTTAGCTACGATCACTATCTGCGATATTAGTTGATAAAGAACAGAAATAAGATATACTTTTTTAATAATAATAATAATAATAATAATAATAATAATAATAATAATCCGATTATAATTCTACCTGCCCCTCCGATCTTTAATTCGCAAGATCGTTATGTCTTGTCAATACCTCATACATATTGTACCATTCTGTCTCAATCGAGGGGAAAGTGGGAGAAAAAGCACGATTTGGTTTCAGTGAGAAAATAGATGAATGAAAAAAAAATTAAAACGTTTCCAACTAATACTTCATAAATAATGGGCTATTTTGTTCTGATCACAGGGAACAATCTGAAAAGTCACTACATGGTTTCAGTGAGAAAATAGATGAATGAAAAAAAAATTTAAACGTTTCCAACTAATACTTCATGAATAATGGGCTATTTTGTTCTGATCACAGGGAACAATCGGAGAAGTCAATACATGGTTTCAGTGACAAAAAAGAAAAAAAGAAAAAAAGAAAGAAAGAAAGAAAGAAAGAAAGAAGTGTTTAAATGTTAGACTCATAAATAAAGGACTATTCCGTTTTGATTCCGTGGCAAGAAGAAAATACTAATATCACAACGCATTGAATACTTTAGAGATATTGTGTCTATGTTATCACAAGTAATTCTTTTAGTATGGTGAATAAAAATAGCAAGAAAGGCGCTATATGCATTTTATTATTTGTACTTTTATAGTCCCAAGTACATTTATTCTTTTTCGGTATCATTTTCCGGGTTTTGATTTTGACGTCTGATTAATGTCAGTCAGTCAGTTAAGTGCCATACGTGATACACGCTTGGGCGATCATGTCTCGAAAGAGACATGGCTGACTGGACAGAAGATTATCCTGCAGTAGGTTACCATTACATTCTGTGATAGACTGGTTGCCAGCCAAGGCTATAAAACCCAATCTGTCCTGCTATTTAACCCATAACTGCGACGGATTAATACCTTTCCCAAGAGCATTCGCGCGTAAGTGAATACAATGGATTCAACTGGAATTCGAACTCGGCTCCCCGGTTTCTCGTTCCGAGCCGATATCCACTGTACCACAACGCACATCTGATTAATGTACTTGTCTAAATTATTTGATCAAACATGCTAAAATTAAAATATGCTACATAAAGAGGTTACTAAAATTTGGAGAGTAAAAAAAAATAAATGAAAAAGAATTAAGAATACAGAATATAATTATGAAGAATTTTTATAAAATTCTGAAGATCAATGTTCGCTGAAGACTTTAAGCCGATTGAGATTTGAACAAACAAGAAGTACAATAGAAGGAATTGCTCGCAAATCATTTACATTTACATCTAGCTGGGCAGTCTTATAAATATTTAAGATAGATTCTAGAGGCTAAAACTGTCTTGCACTATAAAGTGAACCAAACTGCCTATCTGCAGACAAGCAATTGATTTAGCATAATCATTCCACTTCATGTCAGCGGTAAACCCAAATGATGCAACGAGTCAGCCATATTGATGGAAAATAAAATGGGTTTTCATAGACAAGTAAAAGAGAGCAATTTCGTTTTAGAGTTATTAAAACCAGCAAACCATTTCTTGTTCCAGTCAAGAACAGATAGTAAGTCATTTTATAGCTCAGCTGCCATCTTAACCTGATCGGCCCCATCAGACTTATTCTTACGAAGACAGGATTAAATATTAAATCTTTCTGTATATATATATATATATATATATATATATATATATATATATATATATATATATTCTCCTATATGAATAAAGACAATCGTGATGCTAG
Organism: Ascarosepion bandense; assembly: GCA_037127315.1. Classification (NCBI taxonomy): domain Eukaryota; kingdom Metazoa; phylum Mollusca; class Cephalopoda; order Sepiida; family Sepiidae; genus Ascarosepion; species Ascarosepion bandense. The sequence goes on from JBBBDQ010000258.1 coordinate 746,493, forward strand.
GATCAGGCAACGTTTTAAAAATAATATATAGACGGCTATATAATAATCATTCAGGTCAAGAAAAGAAGAAATCTGACTGTATTTTTCGAAGGTGTTTTTTTCAGTGTATGTAAAATTACAAAAGTGTCGACGAGTATTTCTCTGGAAACAAAATAAAAACGTATCTCAAACGTCGTAATATTTACCACTTCCTCAAAGAGACGACATATTCACAGAACTACAGAGAAATAACCTCGTGTGTAATGAAAATTACAAAACTAATCCATGGTCCTGTAGCTCAGATTCTTTGGACGTTGGCACGAAAGACTAAAACGCAAAAGTTGTTTCCAGTTAAAGCGAAACCGTAGACTGAAAGAGAAATGAATGGATGTAAGTCAAATTTTGATATCCTGGTATTGATATCAAATAATTTTTTTTCGTCGTGAACTGAATTTTGAAGCCTAAATAAGTTCTCTGAGTAAATGGTATCATTGCTGAGACTAAGAACTAAAATTATACCTACTTAGAGACAAACCCGAAGCAAAAACTAAAATAAAAGGGCTGAAAAAAATGCAGACATAGAGGCAGATATACGGACACACGCACAAAGATCTTGCCTTTTATATATATATAAATATTATCGATTTTCTGCACTATTGTAAGAACTGCAACCTTGAAACTTCTGAATATCATTTCTTATGTCTTTGTCTATGAGTGTATCAAATTTGATTAAAATCAGACCATTGCTTCTATAACCCGATTTGTTCGACTATCGATTTTCGATATTTATCGGGGATACCTCGTCACAAAACCTTGCTAAGAACACTCACAGACGCTTATAGTACAACTGTGTACATTTTCAAGAAAATCGGAGTCTATAGGTAACGGACACACACACAGGCAAAGATCCATTAATAAGTAAGTTTAGATTCAGTGGCGTAAAAGGAAATGGAAGCATTAAAATCTATCATGATTCAAAAACTGGCGCTACAAAACAACACGAACAACAAGTGCAGCAACAGAAACAATAACATGAAAAGCGATTATAATTAATCGATAAAAAAATGAAGATTTTTAAAAATAAATATTTAATAAAACTCCAGAAGAATAGCATTGGAATTGTTCACTCATTTTTCGTTACTAATTTAATTAATGAAATTTTATACAATTCAGGCGAATAGATACCATTTTCCGGCCTATTATTGAAGACACGAAGGGATCTTCAAAAGGGATTGTTCACAATAGAATGATGAAAAGAAAGTTTGTTCATTATAAAGAAAATTGTCCCCTGCTGAACATGAAAAGTATGTAAATTTTATTCCCCCCACCAAAAAAATAAAAATAAAAATAAAAAGCAGGTGAGATAAATTTTATATAAAAGTGTAGTAATACTATCGAAAATTTTTGGTGATAGGAATTCATTATTTAATTCACGTTGGATACTAAAACCTAGATACAGAATCTGATATCACCATCATAAATCTAAGGACATGGAGAATAACTGATAAACCCGGTTTATTAACTTCCGAAAGTTGTCCATGGAATTTCAGAAAAGAAATTGAACTTTTTGAGTGAATTCACCTGTAACGTTTCTTTGTTGGAAAAACTAAAAACGCAGCGATGCTTGTATTAAAAAATACAGATAACTTATTTGGAACAGATTGAATGGATTTATTTTATCAGTGGTTCCTTCCAAATAACTTTCTGCAACAAATAAATATTTTTACCTCCACTGCTAATACGGTATCTGATAAAATTCAATAATGAATGAAGGAATTTTCCGGAAGTCTTCTCAGAATGTCTAGGCACATGTACAAAAACAAAATCTAAATGTGAAGTAAAAACAGAATATAACGCGGCTATTTTAAGCCAAAAGGGGTATACCTTTTGCTGCTTTAGAACCGATTAATAATGAATTAAAGAGACTAGAAAAATTATGTGTGATATCAAACATAGGCTGTTCTAAATGGGTGTTACCAATAGTTTACGTTAAAAAAAAAATCGGCGCATGTGTTGATTTTTCAATGGAGCTAAATGAAACTTTGAAACAATATAAATACTCTTTAATAATTCCAGAGGAAATTCTAACCAAATTAAATGAAATAAATATTTAATAAAACTCCAGAAGAATAGCATTGGAATTGTTCACTCATTTTTCGTTACTAATTTAATTAAATAAATTTTATACAATTCAGGCGAATAGATACCCTGTTAAGATACCTACCGTCTTTATTCTACCCATCCATCTTCTTTTTACTTCTGAAACTTCTAATAACCAGAGCTTGACAGCCAAATCTTCCGTTGTCCTGACTCTAACATCTCAGTGGGGAAAAACTGACTGGTCACACTCAATTGTTCAAAGATCAAACTAGTGACCTTCAGCAAACGGACGTAAACCTTTTACGAATCGTGATGAGAGGATGTTCCTTCAGTGAGACCTTGAATTCAAGTACTAGTAAACGAAAAGGGACAAAACTATTAACAATCATAGAAAACTATTTAACCGTATTCCTTTCGGAATAATGCAAACCAAAAATATTCTATGAGATTATAGATATAATGTTTGCCGGTTTAGATTGTCCACATGTATATTTAGATGATGTACTTCTTGGATGCGCATTGTGGAGCGTTAGATATCGGCTCGGAACGAGAAATCGGAGAGCCGAGATCGAATTCCAGCTGAACGCGCAAATACCCTTGGGAAAGGTATTAATCCGTCTCTTCCCTCCAGTTATGGGTAAAATAACAGGACAGATTGGGTTCTATAGCCTTGGTCGGCCACCAGTCTACCACAGAAAGCAATGGCAACCTACTGCGGGATAATCTTCTGCCCAGTCAGTCATGTCTCTTTCGAGACACCGAGACATGATCGCCCAAGCGTGTATCCCACGTATGGCACTTAACTGACTGACTTCTTAAACGTAAAACCCGAAATCAATATAGAGAATTCGTAAAAATGTATTTGAGAAAATTAAAGAGTACGGTTTAAATATCAATAAAATTAAATGCGAATGGTTTATGTCCAGAATTAAATAAAAGGACAAAATATCGATGAAAACGGTAGATGACCAGATCATTCAAGGTCGAGCAGAATAAAAAACATACTCTCCACAACAAATGTAACAAAGTTACAAGTAATTTTAGGGTTTGCTATGTTGGACAATATCAACAAAGGAAAACTTGAAGCAGCTGAAATATGGTTCTACAGAAGGATGCTGCGGATATCGTGGACCGAGGATGTGAGCAATGATAAGGTTTTGGAAATGATGGAAACTAAAAGGAAATTAATATTGATCATCAGGAAAAGACAAATGAAGTTTGTGGGACATGCAATGAGGAAAGAGGGGTTGGAGAACCTGATACTAACAGGCCAGATAGAGTGCAAAAAGAGACAGTAGAAAACAGCGGATAACATATTAAAAGACCCTGAGCAGGTGTATGACAGAACGGGGGCTGAGAGAGGCTGCAGCAGAAAGCGTGGGATAGGGAGAGGTGGAAGGCCATGATCGCCTACGTTCAGAAGAAACAAGGTACATAAAAAAGAAGAAGAATTAATAACATGTATTTATACCAAACATGCATGATTTCAGAGCAACCATAAATAACCTGCTAAAGAAAGATTTTAAATAGAATTGGTCAGATAAATGGTAATTTGCTTTCGAAGACATTACGAACGTCTTAACGACGGACTTGAAAATGACTCGTTTTGAGCTATAATTAAAGAATGTGGTAGCTTCAGTGATTCGGGTATTGGAACTGTGATACTACACAAATATGAGGACGGAAAAACTAAACAAATAATCGAACTTACATGTTAATACCCATGGAAAAGACATGGATTGATCTCTCCTTTCCCAAACTATGGCTAAATAGCAAGGCAGACTAGGTTTTTATTGCCTTTGCCGGTATCTAGTCTAGAGGAAGAAATAAATCTGAATTCAAGCCATCCTTTTACTAGATGTGGATCCCCTACGTCTCTAATGAGTAACGGAATATCGGAAGTCCTGCGCAGAGCGAGAACAGTAACCAGCAAGAATTAACATTACTTCAGTGTATAAACGATCAGCTAGATTTGTTATAAGACTATGGCTTAGTTGTAAACATAGTTTTCTTTTCTTCATATCAGTGTAAAAAATGTTTCTGAGTATTTTGATAAGTGGCTTTTCTGGTAACAATATGTTCAGGACATACAAATATAAATATTATGTAGTTAGGTTGTTAGTTAATCCCCTAAAGCCCAAAAGGAAGAGACGAAACAAGAGAGAAATAAGAGTGTATGGCGTATAGTTATTAGCTACTCGATTAACAATTCACTGTACAAAAAAAAAAAATTCAACAGACAAATCCTCAAAAGACTTGAAACAATCTGCTTGTGTCTGTCTGACTATTATTTTCTTAGTACGTGTGAATTTTGGTGCGAACCGTTTCTTGTTGTGATCTCACTTGAGTCAGTCTATCGTTCATGATGAAAGCTTGTAAATCATCCTTATTTCGTGCAGTGAAGAAGATGATGCTGATAGTTTAGAAATACCTGGGATCAGGCATCCCTCATTTGTCTGCTGTGATCTGACCGAAAACAGAAACACACTTGAGAGATAAAATGCTGTTTATACTCCCGAAGGCAGATACTACACTTTGTATTTACTTGCCCTCCTAACGATAACATCATATGGCACAGGGCTATTTTAAAATCAGGAGCCAAATAATCTGCCCGTATATTCATCGCTAACAATTTTGTTCTACCGTCAATATTCTACCCATCCATCTTCTTTTCACTTCTGAAACTTCTAATAACCAGCGCTTGACAGCTGAATCTTCCGTTGACCTGACTCTAACATCTCAGTTGGGAAAAACTGACTGGTCACACTCAATTCTTCAAAGATCAAACTAGTGACCTTCAGCAAACGGACGTAAACCTTTCACGAATCGTGCTGAGAGGATGTTCCTTCAGTGAGACCTTTACCTGTTGGGACTTAAACTCAATGGAGATTTGATGTAAAATTCATCTCCCGAGATTGAAAAGGACCTCCAATCCGTAGTAGACTAGGGTAAGAAATGACTCGTAAATTTTAATGCTTCTAAAACGAAGTTGCTATCAATTAACCATCATAGACAATCGCACCTACCTCCCATTTGCATGGAACAGGCTTGCCTCCCAGAGAGTGACACACTACGTCTACTTCAACTCACAATCTCAACGGACCTCAAGTGGAATGACTCTATGGAATCCATTGCTAAATTCGCTGCTATGAAACTTGGTTCTCTGTGAAGGGCCCGGAAGTTTTTCTCGTCTGAATCTATCCTGCACATCCGTGGGTGTATTGAATATTCCTGCCACATCTGGTCGGGTGCCTTTGCTATTCTCTTCGGGGTTCTTGACAAAATACAACGGAAAATCTGTAATGTAATCTATACCGACTTGGCAAACCGGCTGCAGTTACTCTCTCACCGGCGTGACGTGTGCCTCTTCTATAAATACTTTTACGGCTTCTGCTCCGATGAACTCAGATCACTGGTGCACTCTAGGTACGAATTTGCACGAGATACTAGATTAGCAATTACGTCCCACCCTTTTACAGTGAAACCGATAAAATGTAATCACAATTTCTACTCCAATAGCTTCTTTTCTCGTACTTCCCGCTTGTAGAATTCCCTTCCACATACTTGCTTCCAAGACAATTACAATCACCAAGAGTTTAAATGTATGGTCAATAGACAGCTTCTAACACTAACTCGTATCTATTCTCTCAAACACACTTCCCATCTATTCAACCCTCATTCTCGGTATCCTTACCCACCTATCACCCTCCTTCTTACATTTCCTATATCTAACCACTCTTTCTCATTACTTTCCCCTATGTAACCCACTGCGCAATAGTGGCAGTGACATGATTAATATATATATATAAGATCGATGATGATGCTTGGAATATGGTCGGTACCCTGTACCGCTCAAACAAGTACCTCACTTTTAACTTTACAAGGGCTAGCTCAGAACGATAATGTACATTTGTCAGATAATAATAAATACTTCTGAGGTAAATTTAGAGGATTCTTTCTTAATATGTTTCTAATTGTTCATATTTTTTTATCGAAATAACAGATATTCTTTAGAATTTATTTATGCTGAGAAAATAACAATAATTTTCTGACCTTACAAAATATTATGTAATTACTTGATTACAAATTATCTGCCCAAATTTTATTAGGATTTAAAATTTAGGATAATACAATCTAGCAAAGTAGTCTTGCTCAACATAGTAGCTTTCCTTTGGGATAAGTTTTAAGCACTTACAATGTCGTGGCCCTTTGAAAATTGCATGCGTAACTCACTCACTTAAATTTTAGTTACGATTAGGAATTCAAAACCAAAAAATGAATCGTCAGGCGGATGTCATATATGGCATCATACTCATTCAGATATATCTAAACTGTCAACTTTATATAAACGCTTCCTTAGATGACTAAATGACTTCGAGAGAATGAAGTGTGTAGGTCACAATGAGGACAGTTACATTTAATATTTTATCATTGTATTCAAAATACGTAGATCACACTGAAAGAAAACTACAATACGTCCTAGAAAGGATAATTAAAGAAAGAGAAAAAAGGACTAACCACCAACTGGAAGAAAACTGAAAATAACTGGGAGTTGTTTTGAGGAAGGAGGGATTTAAAATCATTATCTTCACATGAGGTCAAAAGCGATAAGTGAAGGCAACCAGCTTATGTTGATGAGTGGCAAATCGATAGATGGGAGAAAATTTGCAAAAGTGCATAAAATATAGAAAATTATGGAAAACAATTATTGCCCATATCCGGAAGAAACGCAGCATATTAAAAAAGAAACGCTTGCATACTGCAGCAAGCAGAGTTTCAGGCAACTATATTTTCATCACAAAGCGATGACTGTATTTGTTTAGTAACGCCCAATGTTTACGGAGGCGTCTGTATCTAAAGGAAGATTGTGTGCAATGAAGTTTCCGCTGTATTTTGACATGAAACTGGCGAATATCAACGGAGACATCGAAAGCGACAGTTGAAGATATCCCTAACAAGTGACAGTTTGTACGTGTCATTGTTGCTACTAATGACGAACTGAACTAGTCTAATGTCATCACTATACGATGGAGGTAAAAAAAGAAAAGATTTGGTAGCGGACACACCAAGCACGTCCGAATGTCTTCGAGTTAAACAGCTTAATGACTCTGGATTTAAAATAAAAAAAAACGATTTTTGTGACACTTTCTGGAAGTGTCACAAAAATCGTTTTTTTTAATTTTAAATCCAGAGTCGACGTTTTTCTATATGACAGTGTATGCTCATTAAGTTCGTTTGTCTATCTAGACGGCTGAAACAAAGGTCTCTTCTCTCGCATATGGCTGAAATGTTATCTAAACGAATATAAAACGGTCAAAAAGTCACTCTTTTATTTTTATTTTTATTTTTTTAATTTTAAAAAAAATGTTTTAATTAGAGTAGATAGTACCTACTATTGCCCGGTCTCACACTCCACCCGCTTCTTCTGGACAGGAGTAGAGGTGATCGCCTTGTTTCTTGTTTAGGAAGGGGTTCCCGGCTCATCTCTCTTTTTCGGTCTTGATGTCGGTTCGGCTGGAATCTCTTTGCAGTTGGTGAGTATGGCGGCAACGTCTCTTCATTCTGATGGTACCGTGTTGGCAGTTTCCTGGTTGCTGCTTCCGACTGGTAATTAGGAGCCCGAACTCTTGCGTAGCGTCTTGAGAGGCTGCTCTGATCAAGAGATGTAGTGTCATTTCGCGCCATTCTTCATTCTTCACCTGATGCAATTAGTGACCATCTGACCCTACTCTAGACCTCTCTCTCTCTCTCTCTCTCTCTCTCTCTCACTCACTCTCACTCTCCACAACTAAACCACTATTAAATTAAGCAAACGAAACAGCAAGACTAAACCAGCTAGTCATAAATCGCCCAAACCTATCTGCGATTCCTTCACAAACATACGAGGTATCCGCAGTAACTTTAATAGTGTAGAATCATTCCTCCAAACTAACTCACCCTATATCTAAGCTATATGTGAGACTAACCTTGACCCTTCTATCCCCTCCTCGGAGCTTTTAGTTGTTGGTTACCTTCCCCTCTTCAGGAAGGAATCCAACGTCCATATGCATGGGTTTGGTGTATGTCAGCGAACAACTCCCTCTAGTCAGGGTCATATCTCTTGAAACCCTGGATCATTCTTTCATGTGCTTCCGTCTCTTACTTCAAAGCGCGGTTAGTTATCTCTTCTTTCTCTACCGCTCCCCCTCCTCCTCCATCGAAGCTGCTCGTCTAACCAAAACAGGAACCTTTTCGCCTCAGCACGTAATAAGTGTAAAACAGTACTGAACGAAGTTAAGAGGGCGTTTGCTACCAGAATGAGGCAACGCATAGCATCCTCTAAGTTTCGCTCCAAAGATTACTGGCGTTTCTGCAAAAGCGTGCTCAACAAGAGCAAGACTTCAATACCCCCACTAATCAATGAATTTGAAGTTCTCACCTCCCCAGCGGACAAGGCTGAATGCTTTGCCCGTAGATTCTCCACCAATTCGACACTGGACTCGTTAGGAATACCTACACCCGACTTCTCACTCCCAGAACTAAAGCTCAACTAAATAACATCCACATTACACCCTCGCTGGTCTCCAAGATAATTGCACAACTTGACCCACACAAAGCGAGTGGCGGGGACGGAATCCCATTCATAGTACTGAAGAAATGTGCCCCAGCACTCTCCTCTGTCCTCTATACTCTATAACCTCTGCCTATCTGCTTCCTGTTTCCCTGCCTGTTGGAAGTCCTCCTGTGTAGTTCCTATATTTAAGAATTCTGGCGAAAACTCAACCCCGCCAATTACCGCCCGATTAGTCTCCTTCCGATCTTCTGCAAAGTTTTCGAAGCCATTATCAACGCCGAGGTTATTCAGCATCTCACGTCCCACAGGCTTCTCTCTGACAAAGAGTACGGGTTTCGCTTCACCAGGTCTACTGCTGATATGCTAACGACCATTACCGAGTAAATATACCGTGCTCTTGACAAGAATGAAGCCCGAACCGTTGCCTTGGATATCCCCAAAACGTTCGACAGGGTCTGGCACGCTGGCCTCTTATGCAAATTGCGGAGCTACGGTATAACTGGACATCTGTTTGACCTCATCCATTCATTCCTCTCTAACCGCACATTGAAGGTAGTATTAAATGGGCATGCCTCCCAAAACTACCATACGAATGCGGGCGTCCCTCAAGGTTCTATCCTAGGAACCACGCTCTTTCTGATGTACATTAATGATCTCCCCGGCGCCATTAGATCTCAAGTAGGCATGTACGCCGATGATAGCACAATCTACTCTAGCCTCGATCAAAAACCCGGTGTGGGCGACAAAGCGAACCTCGCTGCCGAGCTTGAAAAGGACCTCCAATCCGTAGTGGTAGGAAATGGCTATTAAATTTCAATGCTTCTAAAACGAAGCTGTTATCAACTAACCACCATAGACAATCGCATCTACCTCCCCTTAGCATGGAACAGGCTTGCCTACCAGAGAGTAAAACATTACACTTTCGGCGGACCTCAAATAGAATGACTATATCGAATCCATTACCAGATCTGCCACTATGAAAGTCGGCTCACTGTGCAGAGCCCGGAAGTTTTTCCTGCCTGAATCTATCCTGAACATATTCAAATCTACCATCCGCCCATGTATTGAATACTGCTGCCACATCTGGTCGGGTGCCCCTGATACTCTCCTTGGGCTTCTTGACAAAATACAAACGAGAATCTGTATCGTGGTTTATACTGACTTGGCAGACCGGCTGAAACCACTCTCTCACCGCCGTGATGTGGCTTCCCTGTGCCTCTTCTGCAAATACTTTCATAGCTTCTGCTCCGAAGAATGTAGATCATTGGTGCCGACTAAGCACGAATTTACACGAGATACAAGATTAGCAACTAGGTCCCACCCTTTTACAGTTAAACAGATAAGATGTAACCGTAATTTCTACTCCAACAGCTTCTTTTCTCGCGCTTCCAGCCTGTGGAATTCCCTTCCACATGTCTGCTTTCCCGACAGCTACAATGTCCAGGTGTTTAAATGTAGGGTCAATAGACACCTCCTATCACACTAACTCCCAATTATTCTCAGAACACTCTCATCTACCCAACCCTCATTCTCGGTATTCTCACCCGCCTATCACCCACCCTCTGACATTTCCTATATTTAACCATCCTTTCTCTACTCTATGTAACCCCCTGCGCAGTAGTGGCAGTGACATGCCTTGCTCGGGGTGAAACGCTTATAAAAAAAAAAGCAGATGTGTTTCTATAGCTATCATAAGTTTTCTGCGCATTTTTTCCATTAGCCGGTTTATCATGTTTTCTTTGTCATATCTAAGACTATTCAATATATATATATATATATATGTCTCAATATATCTATCTTATTCTGTTGTTTTTAATTACATTCCAGTTATGATCATCCATATATCTATGGTTTATTTACTTCTGTCTATCTGTATAATTATCTATCTATTTCTTATTTATTTCTTTTCCTGTCTGACTTTCTATTTATGTATCTGTATTTTTTCTTTCTATTTATTTTTCTGCATTCATCTGTTCATATTTATATTTATAAATCTATGATGATCATATATATATATATATATATATATATATATATATATATATATATATATATGCAAATTCTCTTTTCCCTCTCAATGTCACTTGTTATGTTCTCTTCTATGTCCGTCAATTTTAGTTTCCCGTCTTACTTCTCTTTAACTATTCCTTATATTTTATGTCTTTTTTCTTCACCATTTATTCTAGAATTATTTACGTAAATTGATTTATTTTTAATTCATCCAATCGTCAGAGCATATTTGATTCCACCCTTTTATTTAAATTTGATTATCTAATTCGTCCATGCCACGAAACTATCACATCATTTCTTTCTTTGAAGCAACGCATTTCCTCCTTAGATTCTTTCAATTAAAACAAATTCACTCAACCTCAATTTATTTGCGTATTTTGGATTTTACACATTTTCTTTTTTACTTTCGCTGATTTTTTTCTCTTTCTTTCTTTTATGTTAGGGTTTAGCCTTTTGATTTTCTTTCCTGTTCGTTTTTCAGTTTCACCTTCCTCTTTGTTTTCTTCGTACTTTATTTTTCTTCTTTTCTTTCTCTTTTTTGTTTTTCCTTCTTTTATTTTTTTCTTACTCTCATTCTTTTTTCCTTCCTTTTTTCTTTCTGTCTTCTCTTTACGTTTTTTTATTTTTTGTTCCATTCGTTTTTATTTAATGGTTTTATTCTTTTTTACTATGTCATCAATTTTGCAATTTTCTTTCTTTGCTTTCATAGCTTTGCTCTCTCTCTCTCTCTCTCTCTATATATATATATATATATATATATGTGTGTGTGTGTGTGTGTGTGTGTGTGTGTGTGTGTGTGTGTGTGTCTGTGTGTGTTTGTGTGTGTGTTTGGTAGGAAAATACTAGATACATCGCTTTCTTTATAAATGTTATAATAAAAAATAAACATTGTCTAACTAAACATAGAGTAAAATTCACAAGTATTGTGTTCCGGTACTTTTACTGGCAAAATTATTAAAAAACTTATACAAATAATACGGTAAAAAGAGTATTTTCAAGCTATATTCAGTTTTGATATGGTTTTCAGTTTAACCAAACACAGGTTATCTAAATAAACCAAGCAAGTAACTCAGTCAACACATAGGGATTGTAGCCCTATTTTCAGAGATATTAGAAGAGATAGTCACTCCAAATTCATCGAGCTGCAATTTGAATAATCCATCGTTTTATGGAGATAATTCAGTACGAATATTAACTTGAAGTAAAATAAAAGTCAACATACATTTTTGGGGTCACTTAGCCTTGACTCACTTGTAATCTTTTATCTATTTGATATATATATATATATATATATATATATATATACCGTGCGGTTGTAGTCTTAAATCTTGTTTGTCATTATATACCGTTCCTACGACTGTCTGGTCTAATGTAATAGAGTGATGAAAAGTGATCCTGCGTTGGATGATCCGAGATCAACAAACACAAGGTTGGCGAAGTCGACCAAAGGTCAGAAAGGTTTGGTTGGTCTCAGCCATGAGTCGTGTTATAGTGATATAAGCTGTCATACAGTAAAGACTATCTTGCTATCTAAACTTATTAAAATGGTTAAAACAAAGAAATTGTCAAATGATTGTGAAAGATTATAAAACTAGACAAGGATGGTGAGGCATATCGCAAAATTGCTCAAGATTTAAATTTGCTTGTGCGTACAGTGGGTGTTGTTTTTTCGAAGTCGAAAAAATATGTACCTATTGAAAATATTCAACGGAGTAGTCATTAGTCTTCGTAAATTAAACGATACTACTAAACGATATATAGCCGGAATAAGAAGACACAAATATTTTTTACTCGAAGTGAAACTCGGTGTGAGCCGAACAATGCCGGAATTAAAGTAAGTTAAGATGCAATTAAGAGATTACTGAATCGTATAGTTCTGTAAGATCATGAAGAAAAAACTAACCATGTGCCTGACAGTTTAAACTTTGTTAAAAAGTATGAATATGAATCAGGTGAATTCTGGAAGAAACTTATCTGTTCAAATGAAAAATAAATGAAGCGTTTTGTGAGAAACATGTGCACCAAAAGAGGGAGGAAGAAAGGAAATAAATATAGCCACGTAAACACTAACCCAACATTCAAACATCAGAGTGGAAGTGTATTGATTTGGGGTTGTTTTACATATAACAAAGTAGAATAAATTAAAGTCATCGAAGGAAGAATGAATGCAGCAAAATAAAAGCAAATGTTATCAATCCATGTTTTAAAGGTGCAACAGATTTGTGGCTTGACAGGACAACAATCACAGGGTTAAAATAACTCACACTGGTTCAATGAAAATGAAACTGATGTTCTGGAATGGCCTAGACAACTACCAGATTTCAATCCAATAAAAGATTCATGATAAAATTGATGTTGAGAAGACACGCAAATAATAAAAAATATCAAGAAACTGACAAAAGTTTGTGAAAAAATGGATGAAATAGCCAAATATTTATGCACGAAGCTCGCTGAAAACTACAAAAAACGACTAGAGGCGGTAAGACAGAAGAGTGGATATGCTAATAATATTAACAAATTGTGTTAAATACTTTTTGCACACAAATTCGAAAATTAGCAATAAAAGTAAACAATATCGATGCTTCTCAATTTTACTATATGTTTACATAGATACTGTTCAGTAAAATATTTGAAGTATGTATCTTTTAATCTGAACGAAATTTTTTTTCTGAAACCCACAAAAAACGATGTTTTAAACACTTTTGCAATCCATTATATATATATATATATATATATATATGAGGAAGAATCAAAAAGTGATATACGTATAAAACATTCTCAGCACACATCAATTCAGAATTTTTTCTTTGATATAGTGCACTTTTGAAGCCACGCATATTATCCAGTGTCGTTTTCAATGATGAAATATTAGTAGTAGTCCTTTAATTTTATAGTAAGTAGCTGCCCCGTCGCCTTTTCTTGGATTCAAGAATGTTTTCAAATCTTGTGGCTTTCATGTAGACTTTGATCTTTAAGAGGAAAATGTCGCAAGGGGTGAAATTTGTCGGAAAAATTGTTGATCGTGGGCCAGGAGAATGATGTATTTGTCCAGGAAATCTGCACAAAATATGGTCACTGATGAAAACTATACTGTATTCTGAGACGGTCACACTCTACACAATTTCCTTCCAAGTACTGATATAATTGTAAGTTAGTGGATATGTGCTATAGTGTTCAAGGTTAATTTATTTCAAGCGGCTTCACTCTGCTTACTTAGCTCTGTTATCATAGAAAGAGGTACTCTACTTTTTAATAACACCTTGTAAAACATGCATAACAGAGAGTGTGAAAAGTGAAAACTATTTATAGTCAGCTTATAATTGTAAGATTTTAGAGAAAACATTGCAATTTTGAAATAGCGAGTTTTAATGATCATATTATGCAAAATACAATATATATAAATAGTATTGTAAAACTACATACGGCAGCAAGGCTCCTGAACTGGACGTTTTGAGGAGCATGAATCCACCTCTTAAGTGCTATTGTTCCTAGGTCCACCCTGATCTGTGATGGTAGCAACTGTTATATTTTTAGTTATGGAAAAATAGATAACCCACACAAACTAGAGTAAAAACATAATGTACAATATAAAAATAAACTTTTATAGAAGAAATACCGACAATATAGTTTGGAAAAAGAATTACCAGCAATGTATTTTTCTGAAAGAGAATAATTACAACAACAATTCTCTTTATTAAAACATGTCAATGAAAACTGATCTATAAACCGATTTGTTTTAAAAATGCATATTCTGTTCATTCGAATCGGTTCTAAAAATACAGACAGCATTAAATAACTCATTGAGGTTGATATGACGTAAAACAAAATAAACTAAATTAAAACAAACCTCCACCACCCCTACAAAAAAGATAATGTCTTTACCCCATCACCGATCTCACTTTGACATTTCAGTGGTGTTCCATAGTTTGAGAGTTGTTGTTTTTTTTTTGTTTTTTTTTTGTTTTTTTTTGTTTGTTTTTTTTTTTCATGCTCACTTCAGAACTCAACCAGAACTCATATAAATTATATGTTTATAAAGATGGTGGAATATTGGGCAACATATTGTAATAGTATGGTGATATTAGTTGTTTATCTAAAAGTAAACATTTGGCATTCACTGACAACCAGTGCTGCTTTCTCTGAAAAACAATTTTTCAAGACAAGTGATCTGTCATGTACAGGAGCTATTATCACTCTTTTTTTTATTATGTAAGGTCCTTATGTTTTTATTTTCAAGTACAGTGGAATGTTAACATTTTGATTATATCATTAGTTTCTCTTCAGATTACATGTGCAATTTATTTTAAGTTACTGTTGCTCTTGTTAGTCCTGATGTGATTTAGTTTCTGTTATTTGGTGCAACTCCAGTCCACAATGTTAATGAGTTAATTTTCTCCGGCTTCACCTTTTTCAAATCCTTTTCACAATTCATGTTAGGAAGTGGTTATATACAGCTGGCAGTTTAGATATTTCTGAGATGCACACATCAATCGATATGACGAGACAATTAAAGAACAGGAATCGAGTTTCATGTCGCTGTTTTAGCTTTTTGGTCATCAGCGGTGTTGGGCGAATCTCTAAATGTCACAACATAATTTATATTCTATTTCTTTTTCTCGTTTATTTAATTAGTTTTTTTTATCTGAAATGTTTATGATGTTTATTTATTAGAGACATATCAGACCAAAAAACAGCACATCACCTCCATTTCTGGGTAGGACCTGATGAATTCTCTCTTTCTAGATTTCGAGTAAAATATTTTACGCTTTCATATTCACTTTTCGGCAGCCTCTTTTCCCAGAGAGGTACGTCTGTCATTAACTTAATTGTCCAGTGTTCAGACAAGCTATACTTATCAGTTCAAATAGTTTGGAATTTTATCCCAAGTTACCGTCACGAATTCGAACTAGTTCGTCCTTAATTTACATATAAGATGAACTTTCTATTCAAATTCATTTTCTCCAGTACTGATGCTTTACGTGAAAACTACCTCGTGGATGACTTTATGAACACTACAATTATAACAACTTCAAAACAACGGTCGATGGTTTTGTATTCTTATACGCATATTCGATTTTTGATACAACCAGCTCTATTATTTAAATCACCAACGGGATTCATCATAAATATTTTTAGCCCTTTACATTGTGTGGTTCACGGCTGCTGGTATAAAAAGTATAAATGCAAATATTAAATTTATTCAGATACGTAAGTAGCCATTATAGAGTCATCGTTACACTTTCAATGTGTTTAGTATCATATATAGAGTATTCTAAAAAGGTAGCAAATAGGAGAGATAACAAAAAAAAATCTCACTGCATTCTGTATATAGTTAATATTTTGGTTTTTTAGAACCCATATATATCAACAGATATGTTAATAAAAGAAATATGGAAAACTTTATCAGTTTATGATTGCAGTAAACCATCTGAAGTTCCCTGTAGTTGAGAAAAAGTGAATGTGGCTAATTCAGTTATATTACGAAAACATTTAAAGCTTTGAAATTTGGAGCCCATGTTAGTTAAAAGAAACCAGGGAGAAAGAGAAATAACTTATCGTTTTATGATAATATAAATCACTGTTAAGTTTTCTTCCGTTTGGGACTTATTACCGAATGCGGCTGATGAGAAAAAGATTTCATTGTATTCTCCCCAGAGTCAACTATCTAAATGTTGCTGTAATTTGGGCCCCTATTGACAAATGAAAGATAAAACGAAAGAAAGATGTTTTATTTTATTAGGATTACAGTGAAGCATCCAGCTTTCGCCTTTTCGGATCTCAGATTTGCGAAGGATGGTTGGTAGCGAGAGACTGATTAGCGTTTTATGATTGCATACATCTCTCTAAGTTTCGTTGCATTTGGGACCAGAATGGCGAATGGGAAAGTGATGGTGACGGTGCAAATTTTGAATGTACTTTATTAGTCAACCCGCTCTCTTTCGTCTTATTTAAAAATTAAAATAAAATTAATCGTATCGCTGTAACTGTAATATTGGATAATATCACGTGTTTCTTTCTTTTTTCAATCGTTTTTACTTATTTTATCTTACTATTATCCGTTTTTTTTTAACCAGTTCTATTTCTCTGTTGCAGTGCTCGATCGAAAACTTCAAAGATGTTTAGCGTTACGTTCCTTGCCTCAGCAGATTTAATTATTCAATTTGTAAAATTCAATAAATTGGATTCTTTTGCGCTTTGACTGTATGTTGCGTTTCGTCTCTATGTATGAATGAAGCGGATGCAACCGTTTTTTCGTCCTTTTTCTTCTTTTTAACATTTGCAAAATGTGCTGTATACAAGGACAGTTTTATGATCAGAAAAAGAAAGAAAAATAAATGAAACTGGAAAAGAGGGGAAGAGGCATTTAAAGGTAAAATATTAAGTGCTAGATAGCGCATGTAAACAAAATTGCAGATAAAGAGAAAAGATAGTGATGGGGTAGATAGAAAAGTGAGGAGAAAAAACAAAGAATAAAAGTAGAAACAGAAAAATGTGTACATTTTGAATTAACAAATAGAAATGATATCTACGATGTTCTACACATCAATAATATTTTGCTGACCGAAATTTAAATAAAATAAATATATAATGCTATTAAACAGGCATATTTCAGCCTACATATGCTTAAATCTTTCAAAATATATTTCTGTAGTTCTATCTATATATTCAAACATATTTCAGAGTATTTAAATATATCTGTACTTAAAAATTACTTTTATATATTTGTTAACTGGCTTTTATATATATATACATACAGATATATATATATATATATATATATATATATATATATATATATATATATATATATATTAAAAACAGAAATAAAGATTGTTCCAATGAGAGCAATTGGTATAGAGTAAAAAGTGCGTGAAGCCGTGAAATATTCGTTTAACGTGTAGATTTATTGTTGTTAATATTATTATAAATATATTACTTGATTTTCGTATGCTATGTTAAGTGTCTGTAATGGTATTTGTGTCGCTACACGTGTTTTAGGTTCACTCTCTTCAGGCGAATAAACTTGTGCCTTTACAAATCGAGATCCGTTTGTTATTCTCACGATTGAAAATACCGGGTATATATAGATAAGTAGTATGTAAGCAGGTCAGATAATTCACATGCATGCATGTTTGTATGTATCTTTTCGAATTCAACAAGAGGAGACATAAATAAACTAAAAAATTTACTACAAACTGGCACCCCAAAATTAAGTTAACGCTAGAATATAGTTATAAAGAATTGCTATTCCTAGATATACTCATAAAAAACAAAAACAAGTACACCATCACAAACATTTACCATGAACTCACAAACACCCAACAATGCTTCCATTTCAAGAGTCAGTACATTAAAGTTGTTTAATGTACATCCACTACTCCCTAGCACGACGAATTCGAGCAATAGTGGTTGACGAAACTCTTCATAAAATAAGCCTAAAGGATCTACGAAAAACACGACAAATAAGAAGATACCCTACTACACTAATAAACGAGTGTTTCAAACTGACAGATTAAATACCATTAGAGTCTCTTCGGAATCGAGAAAAAACAAAACAAAAACAATAAAAAAAACTATGAGAGAGCAAAACATTCTCGCATACGTCTCCACACAAAATCAACCCGTAATTATTTACAAAAATAAAAAGACACATAGAATTACTCAGGAAAAATGATAAAAGAAAGGAAATCTTAAAGACAAATAAAATAATAAAAAGCAGACACCAACTCAAAAATTTAAAGAACATATAAACCTCATCAAAATTCGAGTGACACACAACACAGAGCAACATGCAACACAAAAAGTGGGGTAAGCAACATAAAAATAGAAGGAAAACAGTTCAAGTTCAAAAACACATCTACATTCAGCTTACGGCCATATCATGTTGAATACACCAGTTCTCGCTCGATCATCAAAGTTAGGCAACGTTGAGCCTGGTCAGTACTTAGATGGGTGACCACTTGGGAATACCAGGTGCTGTAAGCGTTTAGTGACAGATGTGCGTTTTAGTGCAGTGGATATCGGCTCGGTGAGCCGAGTTAGAATTCCAGTTGAATACCTTGCATTCACTTAAGCACTGGTACCCTTGGGAAAGGTATTAATGCGTTCCTTTTCCTCCAGTTATGGGTTAAATAACAAGGGCAGGATTTGGGAACCCTTCCCTTAAAAACAAATCCCAATGAAACTTGATATTCGAAAAGAAAAAGTATTACTCCACACAAACCTATTTAAAAACAACAATAAATTGTTGAAAGAAAAAGTTATTACTAGCAATAAATAAATAAAATTTAGTTGGCAATAAATGACCCGCCGAGGTTGATATGCTATAAAAACAAAACAACCAACCAACATCTACATTAGAATAAAAAACACATCTGAGTTGCAAATTTAAAAACGTAATGTATGCTCCCAAATACGATGAATGAGCAAACATTTTACGCGGTGGCGACACAAGGCCTAAATAAAAAAAAAACTAGCCCTGCAGAGAAGTAACATTAAAATAGCCAACAACAGGAAATTTTATGTTTCCCAACATTACACGAATAATGTAAATTCAGTGTAATGCCTGTCTACCACAATTCAGATTTTGACACGCTCATGATGCAGAAAAAATATTTATGAGACTAAACAACATGAAAAATCTAAGACACACACAGACGCACTAAATTCAAACGTGCTAAAAGAAATAGTATTTCTATATTCCAAAAGCTTTTATAGTTTTGCACTCTTTTCGTTGTTTGTAAAACGAAATTTGCCTGTTACTTATTACGTTGTGTAAAAATTCGCATACATTATTTTTTAACTCAATGCCTCCTCCGATTTTGGCGACATATTTTCGACCCTCTTGGTTTACTGAGTTACGCGTATGCATAACATCGCTAATTTGAAAAGAAATTATATCAAAACAAGTTAGAGTTTCTCGGTACTAAAAACGTGTCTACAAGGAACTGTACAGCGCTGTATATTCGGAATAGAAAGGTATTTAAAATTATACATAAATATTCACGGTTGAGCCCTTTATTCGAACGGGAACGGTTATTTTATATGTTTAATATTTTTGCTTGCTACACAGAATTGCACAGAAAAAGATGTGCGTTCTGGTGCATTGGATATCGCCACTGAACGAGAAATCGGGGAGCCGAGATCGAATTCCACCTGAATTCATTGCATTCATTTACCCGCAAATACCGTTGGGAAAGGTATTAATCCGTCTCTTCCTTCCAGTTATGGGTTAAATAACAGGACAGATTGGGTTCTATAGCCTTGGTCGGCAACCAGCCTACCGCCGAAAGCAATGGCAACCTACTGTGGGATAATCTTCTTGCCAGTCAGTCATGTCTCTTTCGAGACATGCTCGCCCAAGCGTGTATCACGTATGGCACTTAACTGACTGACACAGAATTATAGAAAAAATCGCATTGCAAAATCAAAACGGAAAGAAAGGTTTGAGACATCGTCATGGGATTCTCTAAACAAATTGGTTAAAATGTTTTTCTTGGGGCATGATCAGATAAAAATATTCATTTTTCTGTAAACATTGAATTCCAACAAAGTCTTTTTGGCAATGTAATTAATTCATTGGAGGATATTAATCACAGAAATCGGGCATCAATCAGTGAAAAATAATTAAATGTCAGCAGAAGGATTATTATTATTGTTCTTTCTTTTAAAAAAGCTTAGATTAACACAAGGTCACAAAAGGACGCAATCAATTAGTATCGGACATCGCTGACGAAAATAGGCTTGTGTAACTTACAGCTCCAATTTCAGTAACCTCACTTGTTAACTTTAGACAAATTCAAATAGGTGAGTGCAAAGATTTTTTTTAAAAATTCTTCTTTTTAAGTGTTTTTATTTTGTAAGAAGGAAAATATACCGTCTTGTAAGAGAAGCAAGGAAGAAAGAAAAGACTATAATTAACTTTACTCAATAATGTAATTTCTTTCATGATAAAAGTTACAGGAAGAACTAAAATAATTTCATCTGTTCGTGTCACATTTAAGTACATAAATAACAACAATCCTAAAATATAAGACACACACAAAGACACACACACACACGCACATAAATATACAGTATAACACGGATATAAGAGAAAACCGGATGTAAGAGAGATTTTCTCTGGTCCCAAATTAGAGCCTGTGGTAATGTATATAAAATAGGTCCAACCCGGATATAAGATAAACCCGGATATAAAAGAACGTATATCCGCTCCCGACAACTCTCTTACATCAGGGTTACACAGTATATGTACATATATTTAGGTTAACATAAATATGACGCCTTCCTCGATAAATTTCAACATGATAATTAGGCTACTAAAAGTGTGTGTGTGTCTTCAGTTAAAAATATTCAGACGCTATCTTTGATTAATTTCTACTTAATTTCAATGAAGCAAAATATAATACGAGAAAGAGTTATAAGGAAAACTAAGTAGACATTATATGTCTATATTATTCAATGAAACATGTTTTGAATAAAGATATTCTGCCTAAAATAAGAAAAACAGAAGTTATGGAGTCAGTGTAAGAAAAAAGTGAAAACCAAAAACTAAAAGAAAAAAATAATCATGGCACCCTACACTTACGCTCATCCGGGCCGACGGGTGCATCAGCGCACGCATGTGAATTCAATTATACATTGCGAAAAAGCAAACTTGCACCAATGATAAATGCATATCAATAGAGAAAAATCAAGAAATATAAGCAGCCGGTTGGTGATTCTTCTGATGATTAGAGGGTCGTGTCAATCTTCGCAATTATAAGGGCCATGATGCTGAAGGTAACATCAATCAGTTAAGTAACAAACATTTTACTTATATTGATTCACAATTACACACAAACGCACATATACTCACCCACAAACACACACGCAACACATATGTATTATATATGTAGTAATGTTTTAAAACGCTTGTATAAGAACAGTTTTTCATTCTTTAACACGTGCATAAGCATGACATTACATCATGTAAAGAAACTTAATTTTGTATAATTTCTAAGTTCTAATGGACGCTAAGCAATTTGTCAACAGTTATATTTGAAGCAAGAAAAAAAATCAAAGTAATTTTTAGCAAAAAAGTTTCTCGATTATTTTTTGTTGTCCCAACTCACACACCTGAGGATGATCTCGGAAATAAAGATTGAAAGTACTTTAAAATATCGAGAAATTAATAATAATAACAACATTCAATTATAATACGTGAAAGATTATCCGTGAGTAAGAAGGGAATTTATTAAAAATAAGCACACACAATGTTTGCAAATAAATTAATCTGACATGTCTTAAACAAAATTCACAACCATATATATATATATATATATATATATATATATATATATATATATCGACACGAAAAGAGAGATTGATGCATAGATAATCAATTATGCCATAAATTGTAATGTGATTACATATTCTTTGAAGAAACAGATTGATCTAAGCGCTATATATATATATATAAGCGTGTGTGTGTGTGTATCCGCGTGTGAGTGAGTATGCACATATATTTTATCACTGTAGACTTAATGTTTAATGGATACATGTGTTTGCTTTCATACCACGCCTTTTTATTTGCTTCAGCAGTGAAATTAATGTTAGGTGACCTCGAAAAATGTCAGTTTTTAAGAAAATAAAAACTTAAGATGTACCATTTAAACAGAGCTATCTCTACTGAAAGTGCTAATAGGAAATAATGCAGATTTTAAAAAAATTATTGAACTCAAACTTCACACAAACACGCATACACACGCACACGCGTATATATAGAGTAGCGTCTAAAATTAGGGAACACAAATGAAACATTCTGTACCTCCAAAATTAACAATCAAAATTGAGTGAAATTTTAACTGACATAGACCTCCACAACAATATTTCTAGCTTTCAGTTTACAGAAAACAATAGAAAGGTACTTCTGACATTTTTTTTCGTGTGTTCAAAATTCGGAAACAATTACAGCTAAATAAATCAGAACAAAACAGAAGACAAACTTGCAATTTAATATTTTGTTTTTCTTCCTCTTCTTCTTATATGTGGCTTTTAAGACGTAGGCGGTTATGGTCTTCCACATCTTCCTATCCCTGGTGACTCTTAACACGCTTTCTCCTGTTACACCATGCAACCCCTGTTCTGTCATTCACCTGCTCAGGACCTTCAAATATGTTATCCGTGGCTTTGCTCTGTCTCTCCTTCCCTGTACCTGGCCTGTTAGTATCACGTTCTCCAAGCCCTGCTTCCTCATTGCATGTCCCAGGAACTTCAGCTGTCTCTGCTTGATGCTCAGTTCTAATTTCCTTTTCGTTTCCATCCTTTCCAAAACCTCATTCTTGCTCACATGATCGATCCAGGATATCCGCAGCATCCTTCTGTAGAACCACATTTCAGTTGCTTCAATTTTTTCGCTCATCTTTAATGATATTATCCAGCATTCACTGACATATTGTAGAAATGTCCTCACATGATAATCCAGTACAATTTACTTTGTTTCAAGCGAAACTGTCTTTTAATACTTTACCTAGCTTCTGGAACGCATCCTTTGCCATGAAAATTCTCCTTCGGATCTTTGTGTCACACCTTTCGTCGTCTGTTAGAATACTTCCCAGGTATTAAATATTTTGTACCTGCATGATTTTAGTATCCACTACCTGTATTTAGCATTTTGGGCTGGCTCTAGTTACTGATGACCATGCATTCGGTTTTCTTGAGGTTTATTTGTAATCCTTTCTTGTCAATCTCTTCATTTATGTATGAGGTCTTGTAATTTTTGTTCTGTGTCTGCTATCAGCAGTGTATCATCTGCGTAATTTATGTTGTTCACATTATAGCCTCAAATAACGAATTTTCGCATAGGAACCTTTATTTTTGATGACCCCTGCATATATCGCAAAAATATTTTATCTAATTTTGACAATCAAAAGCCGTAGCTTTAGGCAATTCTTAACATAGTTTCAGCCACAAATTTTCAACATTAGATGGATTTCATACCATTAACTTTCTCCCCTAAGGTTTTCCATAACTTTTCAATTGGGGTTTATGTCAGGACTCTGAGCGGGCTAGTCAAGAATCTCAATTCTTTACTTTTCAAGATAATTCATCACGAGCTTCGCCTTATGGCAGGGGGTATCATGCATAAATACGGGATTGTTAATACCACAATTTTGAAACAAAGGAACAAAATGAGATTCTAAAAAGTTTTTATATACTCCAGTATTTATTCTCGTACTAGCAGTATAGCCCGCCGATGATTGGGGTGTAATGAAAGCTTTAAAACTAATCCATGGTCCTGGAGCTCAGACTCTTTGGACGTTGGCACGAAAGACTAAAAAGCAATAGTTGTTTCCAGTTAAAGCGAAACCGCAGACTGAAAGAAAAATGAATGGATGTAAGGCAAATTTTGATTTCTTGGTATCGGTATCAAATTTTCTGCACTATTGTAAGAACTGCCACCTTGAAACTTCTGAATATCGTTTCTTATGTCTTTATCTACGAGTGTATCAAATTTGATTAAAATCGGAACACTCCTTCTTAACCCGATTTTTTCGATTATTGATTTTCGATATTTATCGGGGGTACCTCAACACAAAACCTAGCTAAGAACACTCGCAGACGCTTATTGTACAACTATGTAAATTTTTTAAGAAAATCGGTTCAACCGTTTTGGAGTGTATAGGTAACGGATACACACAGACAGACTCACCCACACAGAGAAAGTTCCATTTATAAATAAGTTTAGATTAGATAGATTTAAATATACGTGAAGTGAATTTCCAAGCACAGAAATCATTCCACACTGCCTCCACCAAACTTCACTTCTTTTTTGTTACAATCCTTATTAATTACTTCATCAGTTAGTCTTCGTCGATATTGCTTGCCACCACTCCCAAACAATGTGAATTTTGATTCGTTACTGAAATAAATTCAGACCAATCAGCTTCTGACCTTCGCGAATGCTGAACTTACTTTTTTGTTTCTGTTGTTGATCCGTGGCTTTTTTCTAGGATATCGTGAAAATAGGCTAATTTCGTGAAATCGTCTTGACAAAATTTGTCATAAAAACATGATGTCTTATTTAATGTTTTCAGAATCTTTTTCCTTCAGGTCGAAAACGGGCTTTTCATGCCAGGCGGTGTATTATCCTGCCCTGCTTGCCTGACAGTTGTTTTTTTTCGAGATCGGCAAGGTTTCTTGTTATTGGTTTGGCTACAGGTGTAATTATATAACTTCAAAACTCTGCTAACGACACTTTTCGAAAGTTTTGCCTTGTAATCAATTTTTTGTACGTTATTATTATCATTTCTAAGTTTCAAAATTACAGATTTAGTAGAAGAATCAAGTTTCTTTTGTTGAGACATGGCGAAAACTACTGCAGTAATACTAAAGACCCGTTAGATTATTTATCTTTACAAAGACGCTTATGAAAAGAATATATATATATATATATATCAACATGCCTTGTAGGCATAGAAGAATCCAAAGGGGTATCCTTTAAATATAATGGTAGGATAATTCTCTATGAGAGCTCTAAACATATATGCATGTAAATACATATGGAGCAAATATAAGAAAAATTAAGACAGACGCGTCATTTCAGGGTAATTCAGAAGTATACGCCTAATTCAGGCGAGCCTTCTTCAGCTTCCGTCTTTATTCAACGAAGGATTCTACATGAATATATATATATATATATATATATGGCCGATCTGTTCTTTGTGAAGAGTCTCTTAATGACTTTAACCTTTTTTTTTCTATCTTTTTCTGATAATAATTTTTTCAGATAAAGGATGACAATTTTAAATTTCACTCAGCAAACGAAAAGTCATGCCAAAATCGTTATCTTAATGGCAATTAAATGATTAAAAAATTACAATTTTCCTAAAGTTTGAACGGTCGTTGGCTGTCGAATTTCCCAGAGAGATGGAAATGGTTGACGGAGATTTTGCAATAAGCCACACATAAGCACCTGTCAGTTAAGTGCCATACGACTGTAAATCAGTCAGTAAAGTGCCATATGTGATACACGCTTGGGTAATAAACAAGTCTCTGTATGGTCTCATGAAATCAAGACAGTCCAAGAATGGACGAGCAACAATATATACAATCCCATCACCCATGAAGTATATGACCTTGTCGCTTTTCCGTCCTGAAACAGTTGAACTGCTACATATGGACTTTGGTTGATTCTGTTTAACATTTGTTGATTATTTTGTGCCGAATCTAAATATTTTAAACGCATTTAAATGCTTTTAACACACAGATAAAATATATTGTCAGTAACTTTAAATATGTATTGTTGGTAACTTCATTACAAACATGTATTTTTTTTAAATTATTTCACCCCAAGCAAGGCATTCCACTGCCACTATAGCGCAGGGGGTTACATAGGGGAAGGTGCTGAGAGAGCGATTGGATATAAGAAATGTCAGAAGGAGGGTGATAGACGTGTAAGGAGGTACATAGGAAGAGTGTTTGAGAGAATGGGTGCGAGTTACTGTGTTAGGAGGTGTCTATTAACCTTACATTTAAACTCCTGGAGATTGTAGCTGTCGGGGAAGCAGGTATGCGGAAGGGAATTCCACAAGCGAGAAATGCGAGAAAAAATGTTGGCAATTGTTTAAAATAAAACGTAAAGATATTAGTTTTATGATAAAGTCGTATTTTTTCTTTTATTGTTTGTTATTTCTGGGTTAAATCTTCGGCCAAAAAATAGGACTCTAAACGTTGCTACCATTCCCGGATGAGTGTGAACCTGTGAACAACAGCAATATTTTTTGGTTTTACGCTCCTCAAAAACTGCAATCTTTCGATCAAAAGCCTTGCTGCCGACTGTAGCTTATCGTATACCCAGGACTACACATGGGTCGTAGCGCACAGAGAATTCAATTAACGCACCCATGACACTCTAAAATCTCTTAAGTTCACCATATTAACACAATGTCCAAACAAGATAAGCAGATACGATTATGTCAATCTCAAGTTTGTTCATGCCAATTTTTTTATGAAATCACTACTTTCCGTTTTATACGACTTTAACTAAATTCATGCAAATCTCCTCAGAAAAATATGCAACTTTATATATATGAAAAAGCCACATTGTTCCTAAGATGTATTGAGAATTACTAGCTGAAATTTTATCTTAGTTTTTTTTTACCTTAGATTGACATCATATAATATCAAAATTTAATGGATATTAACTATTATAGTAACAGTAATGAAAAACATACATGTTATATTGTAAAATACGTATTTGGATATAAAAAAAATATTTATTTCCACAAATATTAGAATAAATGATGTTTGAATCAACAATGAATTTCGGCTTTCTAATAACTTGACACAAAAGACATGAATTATGCCTTTATTGAATAGTGAAGTTAAAATTAAATAAAAAAATTAATATAGAGAATTATAAGTTGGTTTAATATTGTTTTTACAATACAGATTTTCTTACGTTGCACACCAAGATAGTTTATACAATAACTTTGTGATATGGTAAACAAAGGAATTAAACCTGCATTGAATAATGGAGTATAAACCTCTGTCAAAAACAACTATCGACAATAATAGGATGCTATCATATTCTCAAGCCAGAAACTTACTTAATGTCTATAGCGGATCACTATAGCAGATCAAGTCTGACTATAGATTTCAAAGAAGAAAATATTTCCTTCGAAAAATGTGTTCATGTGTTATTTTACTTATATCTTCGAAATATATATATATATATGTGACGTCAAAGAACCGCATTGCAAATTTGCGAATTGCTTTTGTTATTTTAGGTAATTATTGCCGTTGCCTAGCGGAGTTTTATGTCAACACAAAATGAAATCGTCGGTGATGGTGGATGTTATTGTATTACTGTCTTAATAACCTCTCTGAAGATGGCTCATGTGAGCCCAAAGCTTAGAAGCAAATTAATAAAAATTTATCCAAATGTTGGAAAATTTTTGTCATTGTTTTCAACTGAAATTAAAGCCAAAATACGACGTTTAGAACGGCTCATGATTAAATATATTAGACATTCATTTTCTCTTTTATATATATATATATATATATATATATATATATATATATATATATATATATATTTGGCGTTATTATTTACAATGTATTTTCTAGATTATTGAACATTTCCATTTATATAATTTACTATTTATCTCGGTTTATTTTGATTGGCTTCTGGTCTACTGTATACTTCGAAATTCCTTTCCACATAAGGGAACAAAGATTGTTTATAAAAGAAAAAAAGATATTTCTTGTCAATAGTCTACAGCCAATCAGATTAATATGATAAAATAATAGCGAAAGGCACATTATATACAGAGCTTGCCTACCGTTTTGTTATCAGTCTATCTAGCTGTATTAGACTCAATATATATATTTACATATTGATATCTATCAATCTGCAAACAGCTGTCTGTATATCTTTATTTCTACCGATGTCTAGCTATTTCATGTATTTCTGTATATCTATCTATCTATCTATCTATCTATCTATCTATCTATCTATCTATCTATCTGTCTGACTGCCTAATTGTCAGTCTGTTTTAATATATTATATAACTTTACCTCCCCTCCTGTTTGTATATACATATATATATATATATATATATATATATATATATATATATATATAAATTAGAGAAAATTTTCAAATTTCAAAGGTGTCGACATAGGATCTGCAATGGAGTCTACGTCACGTCAGCGTACATCCGACACCTTTGAAGTTTGAAAAATTTCTCTAATTTATATTGGCTCTGTATTCTTCATACATTGAGCTCTCTGCCAGCATCACTTTTGAATGTTAAAATTTTTTAAATATTGATTAGGATCAGGTTCTTGGAATTTACCTTCCTACTCTTCCACTTCGGATTAAAGAAAAACAAAATATATATATATGCAGGTTTCTTTTAAAATGACAGGGAAAGTGTGTTGGTCTATTTTTGTGTAGTTTTTCAGGTGGTCATATGAATGTTTTTCTCACGAGGACATATAATTTTATAATTCTTTTATTTATTCGCGCTATTTCGGCTTTACTTTCAGCCTTTAAAGAGGGTGAATATTATTTTAAGTGTAACAGAATATAAGTGGTGTTATGTATAATGTGGATCAGTGGTATGTGTCAGGTATTGAACACGGTAAGCATGATGTTAGGGCGTTCCTATTTGATGTTAATGAGTTTTTTTTCCTTTGTTTTTAATAATAAAGCCCTCATTATTTTTAGTCATTTTCTTGCATGTGAATGATGCTATGATATTTGTGTTCTCAACAAGTATTCTACGGCTTGATGGGGCTTGACAGGTCTCTGCGTGTGTTTAAATGTGATGGAATTGTGTTCGGTTGAGAGAGATGTAGCGTGAGTCTTCGAGTCAGTTTCCTAGCGGTATGGCCAACATAATTATTTAAGATATTAAAATCAAGAAGGCAGTTTTTTAGAGGACACTTACACAAACACAAAACACTCACACACAAGCAGACACACACACAATATATATATATATATATTAAACCTCTCACCCCAAGCAAGGCAAGTTTTACTGCCACTGGTGCGCGGTGTGTTACAAAGGAAGAAGGTGATGAGAAAGTTGAACAGTTTATAGTGGGCGTCAAGAAATGGGTAAAAGAAGGATGAGAAAACTGGTATGATGAGTGTCGAGTGGACGGAGAAAAGAGCATGAGAGGAAGGATGCTATTCAGTGAGATAGGAGATGACTATGGCTCATGAATTTAAATGTTTGGCGATTGTAGCTGTCGGGGAAACAAGTATACGGAAAGAATTCCACAGGTGGGAAGTGCGAGCAAACAAGCTTTTAGAGTAAAAGTTGCGGTTACATTTTATTGGTTACACTGTAAAAGGGTGAAACCAAGTTGCTAGTCTAGTAGCTCGAGTAAATTCACACATAAGAGACACAAGTGAGCTAAGTTCATGGTAGCAGAAAGTATTTGTTGTTGTTGCTGTGTTTTTATGGCAAATCAATCTCGGCGGGTCATTTATTGCCCACTAAACTTTATTTATTTATTGCTGGTAATACCTTTTTCTTTCAACTATTTATTGTTGTTTATATAAGTTTTTGTGTCTTGTAATACATTCTTCTTTTCCAGTATCAAATTTCTTTGGGATTTGTTTTTAAAAGCAGGGTCCCCAAGTTCTACCCTTTTTACTTAACCCATAACTGGAGGGAAGGGACTGATTAATACCTTTCCCAAGGGTACCAGTTCTTAAGTGAATGCTGGGTATTCAACTGGAATTCGAACCCGGCTCACCGATTTCTCTTTCCGAGCCGATATCCATTGCACCACAACGCACATCCGTTACTATACGCGTACAGCACCTGGTATTCCCAAGCGGTCACCCATCTAAGTACTGACCAGGCTCAAGGTTGTTTAACTTCGGTGATCAAGCGAGAACCGGTGTATTCAACGTGATATGATTGTAAGCCGAAAGTATTTGTAGAAGAGATACAGGGATACCACATTACGTCGGCGAAAAATTGACTGCAGCTGAGCTGCCAAGTCGAGATCGATCACATTACAGATTCTCATATATATATATATATATATATATATATATATATATATATATATATCACTGAATACGGCAGACAAGAGTGATTTAATTATTCTTTTATTAAGGTTTCCAACATTCTGACAGTTCTCCGTTTTTTTTAACTTCTAGCCTTGTATTTACCACTTACTCGTATAAAAAACCGCTAATACGAAATCTTTTTTTCTAAACTACTATAACCAATGCACTGAAAGTGATGAATAGCAATGATAACAAAGTTCTTACACAGAGCACATCAAAATTCCTCTATCCAAAGAATGTTTTTGCACGAAGTGAAGCACATAAAAATGACACTAGACAAATATAATTTTCTTAACTATATCATTGACAGACACATAAAATTATTCTAACATAAAACATACGACACTAGTAATAAATTGTAAAACAGCAAATCATCAACATATTTTATTGCAATCAGATGCACATTAATTATTAGCAGAACGAATTTGACATGAGGAAAATTATTAAACAGCATATTTAGGCTGGAAAATGTTATAAAGTTTATATCTTACAGAAAATGGAAGACCGGAGAAATTCGACATTACTAACTAAAATAACACCACCAAACCAAAACTAGCGATGACCAATTATGTACTAATTTACATGCCCAGTACAAGATTGTGTTTCCTGCCACAAATCAGTTACCTATATTGGATATTCTGCCACATTATGACGTAGACGTCTTACATGTCACCTGTCGAATCAAAGTACTATTTCACTCAGTTAAGTGCAATACGTGATAGACGCTTGGGCGATCATGTCTCTTTCAAGACATGACTAACAGAGACATGAGTGATTTTTCAACAATAGGTTGCTGTTTCTTTCTCTGCTGGAATTTGCCAACCAAAGCTCTAGAACTCAATCTGTGAGAAGAAAAGATTATTTTCTTCAAGATTATGTGTGCGAAACCGAATGTAACAAATTCAACCCTAATTGGAAACTCGGCTCTCCCATTTCCAGTTCCGAGGTGATATCTATTGCACCACAACGCATAACCACCCATATTTTCACAGAACCCCGAAAGAATTTTCTAATCGAAAAACGTAATACTTTTTTAAAACATATAACTGTTGACGTCATATTAGAGAAGCCATGTTTATAAAAAGATGTTCCTTCACTATTAGTATGACATTGTTCAGTAGCGACGATTTCGTGCTATGTGTAATTTTTTAAAACATCAACCCATCTGCGCAGGACACGTGACTGCTCCAAATGGTTTTACACGAATCTTCACACAGTTAAAAAATACTATGTAGTACAGGGAGAATAAATGGACTCAATACAACAACTTTGAGGATAGCTCAAGTAATGGTCGAATGCGTTCGGAACAATAAAGAAGATGATAATTTTATATTCTTTAATTCCTGAAAAAGTGAAAAATGAATAAAAACCAGGAAAAACACAATAAAAGATTAATTAAATCATTCCTGTCTGCCATTTTCAATGAAAGATGCTTGATAAAAAGGTTGCTATCCAAATATGCATATATATATATATATATATATATATATATATATTGTATGTGTTTTTAAGTAGCAATCATAATTTAATGCAAGTTATTCCAATATATTTTCCAAATCTTCTTGCAATTTATAGAACTCTCTTCCTGTTCAATGCAAATTCATAAATACTTATAAAGAATATACTACATTATATTTAACAAGTCGTCTCATGTTTCATCTAATCATAGCTCTATTAAGTCTCACTTAAATACACATGGGGCCCTATCAAATTATATCTGTATCATACTTGTCAATAATACAAAGGTAATAGCATCATCCACATACAGAAATAGAGTAAAAATAATGGATGCATAGTGAATAAAAAGAAAAGCCAACACTTAATAACATCACCTATGGTTACGGCCACAATATATTGACCGTGTTTGGAAAATAAAACATTCCTATAACTAAATACATACATATAACCATCCGTGTATTCCGTTAAAGCAAATAGATAATGCCTAAAAGTATAGTGGAAAGCAAAAATAAATAAAATATTCGGACAAATTTTATATAATTGTTTACTAAAAAGAAAAAAATATATCATAAAAATAATTAAAGATTAAACCAGATTACCATGTCTGTCAATTTTAACGAAAATTGCAAATATATATATATAAACTAGCAGTATAACCCGGCGTTGCTCGTGTGTAATGAAAGCTTTAAAGCTAATCAATGATCCTGGAGCTCAAACTCTTTGGACGTTGGCACGAAAGACTAAATAGCAATAGTTGTTTCCAGTTAATGCGAAACCGTCGAAAAATGAATGGATGTAAGTCAAATTTTGATTTCATGGTATCGATATCAAATAAGTATTTTTCGTTCTAAACTTATTTTTGAAGGCTAAATAAGTCCTCCGAGTAAATGGTATCATGGCTGAGACTAAGAACTACAATTATATGTACTTAGAGCCAAACCCGATGCAAAAACTAAAATAAAAGGACAGAAAGAAATCAGACATACCGGCAGATAAACAGACACACATACAAACATCTTGCCTTTTATATATATATATATACATATATATATATATTATCGATTGTTAGAACCGCAACCTTGAAACTTCTGAATATTGTTTCTTATGTCTTTGTCTATGAGTGTATCAAATTTGATAAAAATCGGACTATTCCTTCTATACGCCGATTTTTTTCAATTATCGATTTTCGATATTTATCGGAGGTACCTCGACACAAAACCTAGCTAAGAACACTCGCAGATGCTTATAGTACAATTGTGTAAATTTTCTAGAAAATCAGTTCAGCCGTTTCGGAATCTATAAGTAACGGACACACACACAGATACAGACACAGACACACCTACACACACACACAAAGTTCCATTTATAAATAAGTTTATATATATATATATATATATGTGTGTGTGTGTGTGTGTGTGTGTGTGTGTGTGTGTGTGTGTGTGTGTGTGTGATTAAAAAATGAAATGATTTTGAAGGGTAGTTGAAACTCACCTCACCTCGAATTTACATTTTTATTAATTGAGCGTCATCAGGAAAGAATCTGCACTGTTTCGGAGCTTTCCTCTCAACAATTTAACTTGCATCCAGGCTCCCCTTACTTATGTGAATCCACATTTTAAAGCTATAATAGTATTTCTAACGAATAGTAGATATACTAGTTCAAATATCTAACACCAAATTTAGATTTACAAAACACAGAATCTTGCTCGCGTTCTGAGATTAAAATGTGGACGTCATTACGCATTCACGATCAGGTTCTGTCGGTATGGTCGCTGAAATGCTCCACGGAATACTTCTTTTTTCATATTCAGATACAATTATGTTCAGTTATGTCTAATTGGGGTTTTATACTCTCAGCCATATTACGCTATTTGATTCTTGTTCTTTGTAGTTGCTGGCTTATCATTTTTTTCTTTCGTGCTGTATATTCCCTTAAAGACCCTGTAGATGAATTGAGTGCTTTCATTTAATTGTTCGTAAGGTTTCTTTTGTAATGCATTACTGATGATGTAATCTAGCATACACTATACTTTCGATTTGTATGCCGATGCAAATGTGATTCTAGGCAATTTGAATTGCGTCTCAAACATTGATTCCACAGCTTAGATATCCTCAGCTCTGTGGTATGCATCCTGGTATTGGTTTGCTAAAGTCTTACTTGAGTTGAGAGAGCACTGCTCCTGAACCGATTTCAGAGAAGCATAACCTATTTTCGTACGGTGACGCTTCACTTGCGACCTGAATTTCCGAGCACAAATACATGGGAAATCCGTGCAACTTTCTATACTTTTAATTCATCTTTCATCATGGACTCGTTGTCGATTATTTTGTTTAGATACTGTATGTCCAGACGTCTGTTAGTTTGTTCCTAACTGCCATTCAGTCTACTCCTAAAAATCATATATATATTTGTATGTGTGTATGAGAAAGAGAGAGAGAGAGAAAGAGAGAGAGAGATTAATAAAAAAAACTGCTTGCTTAAATATGTTATATTACCATGGTTTCCAATATTTCGGTTTGGTCAGGTCTTTATTACATAACGAATCAAAAAATCAAAACCATACTGACGTAACCGGCTGGTCTTCCCTAATTAATAAAGTAAATGCACACTTGGTATACAATCCAGGAATATTTCGATAGAGACAAACTCAATAGAACTCAATGTTATAATCATTTATTTAGTTTTGACAGAGTAATATAATTTATAAAAAATCTTAGATTATTACAATGGGTAATACATATTTCACCGCGTCCTGATGTCATTATCGCGGCTCGTCAGATCCAAATATATATATATATATATATATATATATATATATATATATATATATATATATATATATTGGTACGTTGCTAAAAGATGATGGGATTCAAATTTCACCATAGTACATATGTCAGGAAGGTGATCACGTGATGTATATGGTAAACGCTCTCAACGTGTGTCATCTTTAGAAACCGATTGAAATCTATAAACCAATACCCAAGGATTTTGAGGGAACTGTAGACAGAATTGGTCATGTGTCGGCGATGGTTTGTCAAAGTCACTAGTCTTCCTGGCTGATGAAATGAAAAACCTTGAAAATTTTGTATCATTTCATTTCTTCTTCTTACATCTGAACATAATAGAGACTACATTCATACTTACGATTGTTCTTGCAATATTTTGATTGTTACCCCTAAATATTTATTGATGCAACAATAACATTTTCAGAGGTATACTGTATTCATAGAACTCAAAACTACCTTATTCAATATTTATTTTAAACATTATTGTTCGACAGAAAGATTTAAAAAAAAAATCGCGCAATTTTCATGGTTAATCCTCGTAAAGAAATTTACGAAATTTTCGATTTATTATTTTTCAAATTTTAGATTTACATTTAAACCTGATACATTTCCTGCGGATGTGCGCTGTGGTACAGTGGATATCGGAACGAGAAATCGGGGAGCCGAGTTCGAATTCCAGCTGAATTCATTGCATTCACTTACGCGCAAATACCCTTGGGAAAGGTATTAATCCGTCTCTTCCCTCAGATATGGGTTAAATAACAGGAAAGATTGGCTTCTATAGCCTTGGTCGGCAACCAGTCTACCGCAGAAAGCAATGGCAACCTACTGTGGGATAATCTTCCCAGTCAGTCATGTCTCTTTGGAGACATGATCGCCCAAGCGTGTATCACGTATGGCAGTTAACTGACTGACATTCCCTGCAGAGTTCAGCATTTAGACGTGTTGCAATGGTTTATCAAGATTGTCGCGATAGATCAATTAGAACTAAGTATTGAATACTATTCTCTTGTGTACTTCAAACTGTCAGGCATTTTCGGATGATGTCATCGCCAAGGTAGCAGGACC
Organism: Ascarosepion bandense; assembly: GCA_037127315.1. Lineage (NCBI taxonomy): Eukaryota > Metazoa > Mollusca > Cephalopoda > Sepiida > Sepiidae > Ascarosepion > Ascarosepion bandense. The sequence continues at coordinate 782,027 of JBBBDQ010000258.1, forward strand.
TTTTGAATTTAAGCGTTGTACTTAACTGGCGACGTGGCTTCATCAATTTACAATTGAGTTAGCTAGATATAGACGTATGTTCTATGCTAAGAGTTTTTTTTTCTCGCATTTCTCTCATATGGAACTCACTTCCGGGTCCATGTTTTCCAACCAATTTCAAAGTTTAAAAATCTAACTGCAATACCAATCGTTATTTACGGTCTTCATAATTACACTTCTATTTTTCTTGCTCTTTAATTTTTAACTTTTTTTTGTTTTTCCACACCCTCGTGATTTATTGTCTTTACTTACTTGCTTCAGGTGAAATCGATTTAAAAAGGCAGACGTAAAAGCTACACTCGGAAAATAATTCGTGCACTTCAACGCTGTGTAATGGTTAACAAACTTATCAGATTTGATCAATTACAACAGCGTAGTGTATACGATTCTTACGTTGTTTCCCATACATATATCCTTGTGCTACATCTAAACTACGCTTAGAAAATTAATTAGTAACTTCGAAGGGATGTAATGGTTAAGCAATCATTTATTTTACATGGTGTGATGGTTAGCTAACTTGTCGTTTACTAGAGAATAGGGAGTGCTTTCATCAATAGGTGGCCCATATTTTAATGCTGGTGCTACATCTAAGCTCCCCTTAAAAATAAAACATTGCAGTGGATATCAAGTCCGAACGAAAAACCGGGGAGCCAAGTTCAAACTTCATTTGAATAGTTTGCATTCACTTACGCACAAATACCCCTGTGAAATGTAGTAATCCGTCTCTTGAATAATAGAACAGACTAACGTCTATAGCCTTGGCTGGCAACCAGTCTACCGCAGAAAGCAATGGCAACATAATGCGGAATAATCTTCTCCATAGTTAGTCATATCTCTTTCGAGACATGATCGCCCAAGCGTGTATCACTTATTGCACTTAACTGGCTGACGTGATGTAATGGTTAGCAATCATTTCTCTTACTTGTTTTGATTGTTAGCCAGTTTGTTAATTATTAATGAATAATGAGTTGCTTCCTCACTATTGAACAGTACTATCAGCCTTTTGCCAGATCAAAGTCATGCTTAAAAACCACTAATCTTTTGGGGAGTTTGCCAGCTAAAACCTATCGTTTAAAACAACAAATATGTCTACAAAAATCAAGAATGTGTATGATTCATTCTATGTTCCGGGCTTAAGAGGAGAAAATATTTTACGGGAGACATTAAGGGGGAATTTATTTTTAAAATTATTTTTATCATTAATCCTTTGCATGAAATATCAAACATTACTTCCATAAAAAAAATGTCACCGATCAAAATAATGGCTTCTACAAAGTATACTTTGTTCATTTGACTTCATCGACCTATTTAATCACATTAAAATTCTTGCATCCGCTGGAATTTTGAAATCCGGATGGGCCAATTAAATCTTGCAAGTAAATGGATTACGAATAAAGTGACCTCTTCTGCTCTTGAAAGAGCATATTATACTGAACTTAACGAATTAATTATAAACTCCATCCAAAGGATAAATTTTCCAGGCACTCTGCTTAGCATCGGTCTGAAATATCGATTTCGAATGAATTATCTATACTTCAGCGGGGATAAAGTATTAACTGTAAACTCAGATGTTTCAAGTGATAGCCATCTTGGAAATCCTTATTTTAAAATCAACTGCTAGGTTCACGGTAGTTAAAAGACCGGGTGGATACAAATATTCTTCTTTTCACATTTTGAAGAAAATCACGTGCTTCTGTGCCAGTAAATGTATTTTTTGTTGTTTCTTATTTGGACACAATAAAGATTTCTTCATATCTATATTATATAAGTAGTTATTTTGATATAGGCCTTACAAGTGATCACCAGAATTACTCGGCCTACGGCGACTTTACGTTGAAACAACGGTTCCTGTACGATCACTGAATTTAAGAAATGTTGAGCTGTTGTATAACCTGGAAACCAACAAATGATTTGACATCAATGACGGACAAAGAACAAAGTGTTCATAATAATATTATCTTATATTTTTATTTTCTTCTTCGGTGACAGATGCGTGCAGATTGTAATCAGTGGAAAGCTCGCACATCCGCACATAAAACGAAGTTACCGGCTGGAGTTGTCTTCCTTGCGTTCTTTTTGTGTCCTCTGGCTTCGTCTTTCCGATCCGGAGATTCCAGGTCCGTCGAACTGCACTTATGTCATCTTCAGGCAAGCGCACCTACCGATCATTACCTTTGGCCAGTTGCATTTCGATTTCACCACATTCTTGTCTTCCATAGTTTAATATTTCTCAAACTTTGACACGGCTGATGTAACACCTGTCTATTTGTCATTCTGACACCAAATTATATTTCGTCGGCTCACCAAAATAAAATACATTCCTTTAATGTAAGCTGACTTTAGTGAGTTACAAGTAGCATTTCCTTTACTCATTGTTTTACGTTTCAGGCATTGAACATTGTTTCATTGCCTGCATTATTCGCTTTTGACCGAAATAGTATTTATTTCGGGTTCTGTGTGTCAAAACCCGCATTCCTTTTATCGTTTTATATTTTGACATTTTGAATACCGGCGTCTTTGACACAAATTTTTTTTCTTATTCTGCTCCATTTCCGTTTCGATTAAAATAACATGTCTGCTTATATAACACGTGTAAAATAAATACAATGTTGCATGTGAAGAAAAAAATGTAATCCTAATTTTAGTACGACGGAGCGAAAGAAATTATTATAGTTGTTGATTTTGTAGTTTATTGTCAATCACAATAGGTGTTGAGTTGTAGTCCATTTGGTTCTCGGCCCAGAGATGTAGCGACTGAGGGAGTGAAGTTCCCAACTGGGGGCCACGGCCAAAAAGAGTGGTCGCTTCCCATAGAGCTCCTGACTAAAAGTTGTACAAAGATCCAAGGGCAGTTAGTCAGTTGAAGTTGAAGTTGAACTTGGGATCAGTCGGGATGTAACGAATGAGGAAAAGTTTTCCCAACCGGGAATCATGACGGAAAGATTAGTCGCTTCCCGTACAGTTCTGGCTGAAGATGTAAAGAAACGCAGAAAAGCCTGCCGCCGACCGACTTAAAAGTGTTAAAGTCGGATAATGCTCCTCGATAGAGTCCTGCTGAAGATGTATAGAAACAGAAAAAGCCGAGAAAGATTTAGAGTTGAGTTGTTGTTGCCACGCCGGGTTACGACAGACAAGACGAATTTACCGCCGTCATCACAAAAACCCATCTTCGGCTGTTTCCGTAAGGCTTTGGAAAAAACCCTGATAAAACTTTTTGAACCGTCAAAACTTGAAAAAAAAAAGAAAGCTTGAAATCTCCGACATTAATCTCAAACTAAAACTTTCGGTCCGTTGTAAGAATAGAATTTCGACGATTGTTATATTCTATTTCTGTTTGTTTCTTTTTTTTTTTTTGTTAGTATATAAAAACTGGAGTCCAGGAGTCATCGAATTTATTTTTTTTTTGTGCCGTTCTATTTTCTTTATCAGCACAAGGGTTTGAAGTGGTAGAGAAACGGCTACCGGTTTTCAACGCGTCTTCCTTTAGATCAAAATTAACAGCGTGGGCAGGGAGGGACACCGTTGTAAGAGACGACTCGAAGACCAGCTATTGTGACGAGACCATCACGACTAGCGACCCAAGAGCGTCGTCATAATTGGTGCCGTATCGACAGCATAAACCCTGACTCTGGTTCCGGACATCATCATAATTTGTTTCCGTGACCGGGGTTAGACAGACAGCCAGCCGGAGACACGTGTCACACTTATCAACATCTGTTTTTTGCCTTTGACAGAAATAATATTTATCTTATGTCAATTATGTTCTGTTAGTCCCAGAATATACAACATTCCTCCTATACCATTTTAAAAATGTTCACCTATGAATATTAGAAAGGCATCCCTCCTCCAACCACTCTCTACCCACAAGAAGGTTAATTGGACAAAATATTTACAAATAATAACATGGTAACAAATAATCAATCAATGATACATCAAAATATTATCATTATTTTGTTTCAGTTGTTTTCTCTTTTATTCTTGAATAATACAGACCTAAGAAGAAAGTTGTATATATTCAAAGTTCGTTTGTTTTTTACTTTTTTCTGAAGATATACACATCAAGAGAAATTTCCACAAAGTTCAAAATTGTATTTCTTTTTTTTTTCATTGAAAATCACCCATATCAAAAGCAATTCCGGTAATATTTCAAAAGTCCGTTTTTCCTCTCTTTCTTTTACGTTATATTATACCCGTTTACAACTCGATGCATGGCCCACGATGGTAGGCGGTAACTGCGCCGCAATATTCAAACTGACATCGGGTAAATGATCTTCGCATACATCTTAATTACTTCTGCTCGAGTTTCAAAATTATACACGTAATTTTCTACATTTCATCTAATACAGTATTATTTTCAATAAATAAAATAAAATTCATCCTAAAATGTTTACATTTCTCGATTAAATAACCTATAGTTGTTGATAAGTCGCTAAATAAAATAACCGAATAACCAACTTAAATTAGTGACTTCAGAATTTTGAGACATTATTTTAATGTCATACAGTTCACTCACAGATTAGACATTTGACAATTTTGGAACAATTCCTAACAAACACGTTTACTTACTGCAATATTTTATTTTATTTTTTGTCTCTTAAACTCTTCTAACTTTGGATAATATTTAGGGAAAATTAAATGAACGCGCTCTGATTTATACACCATGAAGAACATATTCTGCCTGCCATCAACATGTGTAACACTAGACAACAGGATAGCTACTCATTACGTCTTCTTGTGTTCTGATTTTCCACTGACTTGAATTGCAGCAACTAAATCAAATATAGCTGTATCTACTGCAAAGATAGTTGGGTTGCTGGAGTGCAAGAAATGTTTTCCTTGTTCTGACCTAGTTTCGTAATAATGTTTGATAACTTTTAATAAATTACCTTTTAAATAAATTTTAAATTTTATTAAGTTTCTCTGTCCTTTCACAATTAAAATCATGTGTGACTGCATTGAATACACATATATATGACTTCACTTTTGAAAGGGCAAAGGACTTTTTAGGATGTGTAAGATCTAAGTGTAAGATTGATGATTGATTTCTTTCTTTGTGCCTTATCAACCTTTTTTCCAACGATCAACATGGATATTTTATCCGATTTGCCTACATTACACTATTCAGTATGGTTTACACTAAATAGGTCAAGAATACTTCAGTTCGATTAAAATAATCAAACAAAAAATGTTATAATTATAATCAGTCTGCTATCAGACAAAGCAATAAAAATCCAGGACTTATAATTATGTATCAAAGAGTAAAAAGAACATTTATGGCAATAAGAACTGTTTGAATGATTTTAATACTAGCGTTAACAAATTAAAATAACCAAGAGGTATTCACGAGAGGGATTATGGATTGGGATTGCTGTAAGTGCGTAAAGAAGGCAAGTATTGTACATTATGAGGATATGTAGAGAAAATAACAGTTAAACATAATTTTGAAGATTTTACAAACGTACTGATTTGTTCCCTCTGTTCCAGCCTGTTGTTGTAGCTTATGTTCTTGCTTTTACTTCTCAATTTAGGTATATTTCAACAGCACTCTTTACTTTTCAACGATGTCTGAGAACCTCTTTCGATATTTTTATGTTGAAATTCCATCACTCAGTAACTTTTTTATGTTTTTAGCATTAGATAGATCCTTTCTATTACTCATATGTCAATTGGATATAATAGAAAAAAAACAAACAACTAATTTTCATAAAATTTCAGAGACGTTAAAACATAATATTACAAGCGGTATAGCCCGGCGTTGCTCGGGTGTAATGAAAGCTTGAAAACTAATCCATGGTCCCGGGTCGCAGATTCTTTGGGCGTTGGCACGAAAGACTAAATGCAATAGTTGTTTACAGTTAAAGTGAAATCGTAGACTGAAGTCAAATTTTGATTTCCTGGTATCGATATCAAATAGGTTTTTTTCGTCGTAAACTGAATTTTGAAAGCTAAATAGGTCCTCTGAGTAAATAGTATCATGGCTGAGACCTAGAACTACAATTACACCTGTTTAGAGGCAAACACGAAACAAAAACTAAAATAAAAGGGCTGAAAAATGCAGACATGCAGGCAGATAAACAGACACACACACAAACATATTGCCAAATATATAGTTTAGTCTATCTACTCCAAATGGAAAAAAAAAATAAATAAATAAATAAAAGAGTGAAAAGACTTGAAAAGGGAAAACCGGAAACCGCATCCTAAACAGGAAACAAGGTATAGGATGCGGTTTCCGGTTTTCCCTTTTCAAGTCTTTTCACTCTTTTATTTATTTATTTATTTTTTTTTTTTCCATTTGGAGTAGATAGACTAAACTATCGCCCGGTTCACACTCCACCCACATCTATTGAACAGGTGAAGAAGTTCATCCCTTGTTTCATGTTTAGGATGCGGTTTCCGGCTTTCTCTTTTCCATTCTTTTTACCCTTACGTAGCCCCCTGCGCATCAGTGGCGTTATCGCCTTGCTTGGGGTGATATGATTAAAAAAAAAAAAAATATGTGTGTGTGTGTGTGTGTGTGTGCGTGTGTGAATGTATATATATCATCGATTTTTGCACTATTGTAAGAACTGCAACCTTAAAACTTTTGAATATCGTTTCTTATGTCTTTGTCTATGAGTGTACCAAATTTAATTAAAATCTGACCACTCATTTTATAACCCGATTTTTCGATTACGGATTTTCGATATTTATCGGAGGTACCTCGACACAAAACCTAGCTAAGAACACTCACAGATGCTTATAGTACAACTGTGTGAATTTTCAAGAAAATCGGTTCATCCGTTTCAGATTCTACAGGTAACGGACACACACACAGAGAGACAAAGTTCCATGTATTATATAAGTTTAGATTATACATAATATCGTCAGTCTGTAGTTCTTATTGTGTATCCAATAACATTAATAGAACATGGTAAAACTACCTAAAACGTTATCTCACTCTTTATGTTGACATTTAAATTAATTGTTTATAATTTATGTTTTGCTAAATAAATTCCAGTTATTGGGATTTATGAGGTTTGCGTAATAACTTCAGATGTACTGCAAACGCGCAAGTCGAGAGAACGGGGAGATTGTGCAAGATGCGAATACATAAAAAACGACGGACTCTCGCAGCCATGACCTGCTAAAATAAAATAAAAATGTAGCCCTATAATTTACTACGAGAAAAACAACTACAGACGCTTTCATTAGAGTAATGTAGAGTCAGAGTTGGAATCAGACGATAATGACCGGGAAAATAAAATTGGTTTTGGCATTCCTGATGGGGTAAGAAAAAATATGATTATACGCGACCGCCGCCAAACATGTGAAGATAAAAAAAACAATTCAAGACAGAAATCGCTTGAGGGTATCTCGTTCATTCGCTTCACAGCTACAATAAGATTCGTTAATAAGTTTGACGTCAGTTCGATGTCATGAAAAGAAAGAAAATGATAATAACGGTGACGACCGGCATAGAGATTTAAAAAATATTCACACAGTTTACAACGAATTTAAATTACAGAATAATATGTTATGGCATGAACTAATTTTACAAACGTAGTCTGGAATTTATTTCATTCATATCATACAGTGATAATAGGCTTAAAACAGTCAGTCAGTTAAATGCTATACGTGATACACGCTTGGGCGATCATGTCTCGAAAGAGACATGACTGACTGAGTAGCAGGTTGCCATTGCCTTTCTGCGGTAGACTGGTTACCGACCAAGGCTATAGAACCCAATCTGTCCTGCTATTTAACCCATAACTGGAAGGAAGAGACGGATTAATACCTTTCAAAGGGTATTTGCGCGTAAGTGAATACAATGGATTCAACTGGAATTCGAACTCGGCTCCCCGGTTTCTTGTTCTGAGCCGATATCCACTGTACCACAATGCACATCCTAGTCAGTCAGTTAAGTGCCATACGCGATACACGCTTGGGCGATCA